>JANDEH010000009.1:29454942-29739155 GCA_024610705.1 Tetragnatha versicolor | reverse complement strand
CTCCTCGATCCATCGGCGTGATAAATTGCTATGGATAATCTATCTGGATTTTCAAATGTGTCGTGTATATTCCGAAGACGGTAATAAATCTGCCGGGATAATGTTAACCGATAAAAATCGAGGCATTTCCTTGACAGCCTTTCATTTTGACTTAAACATCAATGGATGGTTAAGTAGTGGTAGCATCAAATAAAGTTTTAGAAAATATGGTGTTTTTTGTTATTGAGATGAACGATGAACTTACATAATTTATGAAATTTTACAATAGAAGCAAAGTTAGTCCGGGGATATCTTAGCAGAGGGGATGTACTTAAACTCCCAGATTCACACTAAATATCAAACCAGAAAAAAGAGCACATGACAAATTTTGATTCGTATTAAACAAAAATTTCATTCTTAGCAATCTCCATTAGGGTGGGCCGAAAAAAACTTTTTTCGATTTGCAAAGCGCTATACCGCGGAAAACTTGCCTCTTGGGTTGGTAAGAAATGAATTCATTATAATACAAATTGGGATGCAAGAAATGTCTATAATTAAAGAAAACCTGTAAAAAATACTTCTGAATAAAGTATGCAGCTCATTCGAAAATAAATAAATAAAAAAAAATAAATTACGCTTTTTAAAACTAATAAAATATATGAAACACATTTACCAATCAACCTTTTCGGTATAAAACATGAGTAAAGTGAGCTAAATTAATTACGAAAAAGACCCTATTAAATTCATGAAGCACAGCATATTTAATGGCATGAATGATTAGAATAATTCTTCCAAACGCAATTCTTCATTTCATTCTTAACAATCTCTATAAGGGTGGGCAGAAAAAAAAACTTGTTTAATTTCCAAACGCTATACCGCGGAAAACTTGTCTCCTGGGTAGATAAGAAAATCGGTTAAAAATTACCTTTAGCACATCGCACCTAAATTTTGAAAAAAGTAGGCTATTTTCATTCTTTCGAGAAAAATAAAATTAGCATAAAAATAGCCTAATACTAATAGCTTTTAATGTTTTTAGAGGTTTTACCATTTTTCTAACTTTTTACAAGTTGTTTTAAATAAAATATTGTTTTGTTCACGGTGGTGATCTCTCCCTCGTCGCCCACTCTACATAATTATTACATTTTGGAGATCCCATAAAGTGATTGTTGCTTCACTAATTCAAGATATTCAAAATTTCCTATTCGTTAGGATGTAATCAAAATCTTCCTAAATGTTCCTTTAATATCCACTGATGACAGTACTAAATTTATGTTGAGGGGACAACCCAATCTAGAAAAGAAAATATCGACAGCCACGTTGCAAAAGCCTGTACGAACATTTTTTGGCGAAAATAAGGTTTTGAGTTGTACTTGTTAAAGATGGACTTGCGCACATCTCAGTGCCACCAAAATTGGCCAAAGACGCTTCATAACTTCTCCAAGACGATTTGTAATAACCTGTAAGTTCGGAACCTCCCAATCACCAAGTAATACTCTGTAAGTTGCAGTGACACTGAGGGGAAGCCGTGTCGTCCTCAGAAAAACGTGAGTATATAGCAGGGGTAGGCAACTGGCGGACCGCGGTCCACATCCGGACCGCGTGAGGTTATTTCCTGCACCGCCACAACATTTTTGAAATAATTAATTGGTAGTTTTATGACAGAAAAATTAGTTTTGGCCCACTTTTCATGGATCAAATTTCAAAATTTCCTGGGGAAAATCCCCAGACCCTCATTCTAATAATATTAAAATTAATTAATCAACTTCTAATGTCATTAAATTTACTCAAGTGTACTCAAATTAAATTACATCTCCACATAAAATATGTGTATCTAAAGATAGCAATTTAAAATAATAGTACTGGTTACCTATTTTTTTCTCCGGACCTCGAAGAAAATTTTCAAAATTATTTGGACTCCAAGTAAAATTACTTGCCGACCCCTGGTATATAGCGTTATTTTAAAATGCTTATCACCAAACCCATTGTTAATGTGACGAAATGTTAAGACGAAAAATATGCAGTTTTTTCGTCTCCTGAAAACTTTGAGGATTTGCACTTCCAGGTTTTTGCAACGTGGCTGTCGATATGATCTATGATTTGTTGTATTAGGGAAAAATCAAGAAATACTCAAGGAGAATTTCCAGAATTTTTTTAACAAAAAAAATGTGCTACCCCACATTTACGTTGAAGAATATTCTTCAGTTAGAATTAACGTTTTAAAATTAGTCTAACAGAATGGTTCTTTTAACGTGCCAACGTGACTTCACTCAATTTTAAGGATCTGACTGACAAATGGGCTTTTCACGCAAAAACGGCATAAGAGACAGCTCATAAATATGCTTCCTTTAGTTGCGAAAAAATCAGGTGCTTTTGAAAAGTGAGTGGAGTAGCCACCGTGTAATTTAAGTTATATTAATTTAATAGATAATGATTGCCTCGGGCATTTGTTACACATCTCAATCATGGTGAGATCAACACCCTTTTAATCCACGCCCTTGCTGATAGAACACCATCTTCAAGATAAACCTCCAAATTCCAGAGGACTAACGAGGAAGCGTTTTCCGAAAGTGAAAGCTGTCGTGATTCGACCGAACGGAAATCTCATTTTGTTCTTCTCCAATTTTCCGCTAGCGTTCGAAAAACCTCTCCGCCCAAAAATAACATCAACTCCACAATTTCATAAAAAGGAGAATGAATTTTCCAGGGATGGGTCAAGCGTTTTGACTGGATTTATGGCCTAGTTAATCCACAATGTAGGTCGTCACACTACGAACCGCAACTCACCTCCTTGCCACCAGGGGTCGCTAAGGTCAACCTCTGGAGTCGTATGCCACTGATCTAGTTCAGAGGAAAGAGAAATCCCCGAGTTTCTTTTGTTTCTTGTTGATGGCCTAATGCAATAATCATTGGAGAAAAACAAAATTTCGACACGCTTTTATTAAAACCCTATCATCGACGATTTGTTCCACTGGGGTACTTTTTCTTCACGCAAAGCACGAACTTGAGTGATTATAACCATCACTGTTTCAAGTGCTGCTATTTTTTCCTAAATGTTTTAACACGTTCGGCGCCCGTGATATTTAGGAGGGACTAAGTAGCAGTGGAATAGCCAGAAAAATTTCGGAGATGATAATTGAATTTTTATGGATACATACATTTATATTTATCTATGGTAAATATAGAGAATTATTAAACTTTCTAGGCGGATATATCCCCTTGAGGCGCTTCTAAATATTACTCTCACGATAGCCATAAGTTCATATGCCCCATAAAAGCTCGTTTTAACGGGGATAGGTCTTATCGTATCCAGCCAATCCCGACTTCCAGGTCTTTTGTAGATCCACATTTGTAGCACAAGTCTTCAAATTTTATGGTCCAAGTGACATAAAGCTTTCGAACATACTGGACCATAACTTTTAAATAGTTCCGTAGCTAGAAAAAAATTTCGTAGGGGGATATTGGAATTTTTAAGAGGATATGGGGATTAAAATATTGATTAAATTTTGAAGGTAAGGATATAAATTTGGTCTTTTTCTATGGTCAAAAAGGGAAAATTTAGGACTTTCGGGGAGATATATCCCCGAATCCCCCCTCTGGCTACGCCTCAGCTTTGAAACACATGTGGGCCAAGAAAATAAAAGTATTATTAGGCGGGGGAAAATACGGTTTGACCTCAAACAAATTCCAACAAAAGGTTTTTCAACGGTTTTGGACTCTACTAGGTGTTCTTATTGACCAAAAAAAAGTTTACCACAATCTGACAACCGGAAGTTGTTTATTTTTTAAATTTTTTAAAAAATTTTAAAATCCATAAAAAACGATAAATAGGGCGAAACAAAAACTTTTTTCGGTGTTAAATTATATATTCGATGATAGTTGACATTTTTAAGCGAAGAAATTTATAAAAATTTCATTTATAAGAATCTGGCAACCATTAAAGTGCATTTTCCAAGATGGCGGCCTACGTTTTCATTAAATGACAGTTAAATCGGTTTTCTAGAGTAAATTCCATTAATTGCGATGAAATGCGATGTTAATTAACTCAATAACTTCATATAATGCTGTAAATTTGGTCTATCCGATTGAAATAATAAAAAAACAAGCAAAAATACGTGCATATCTGCGGAGGTTCCGAGTCCCGATTTCACTGGGTATAGTCACTTTAAAAGTTCATTACAGCTTGGAAAAAATTCCAACAAGCATTTTCTCAACGGTTTTAGACAGTACTAAGTTTATTTATTGCCATGTAGAAAGTTTACCAGAATCTGACCACCGGAAGTGGGTTTTTTTCAAGATGGCCGCCGATGCTTCAAATAAAGAGATATTCGGGAAAGAACCATAATTTAACAGCTATTAAAATTTTTATGGGTTCAAAAAACAAATATAAGGTACTAGTCAAGTTGTCTTATCATACTTATAAATATAAATTTCTTTTACAAAATCTAGAAACCAGAACAGGGCTTATTTCCAAGATGGCGGCGTACGTTATTTTCTAAATTGACGGCGTTTTGTAAAGGTTCATCAAATTAAAGAAAAAATTCCAACAAGCATTTTCTCAACGGTTTTAGACAGTACTAAGTGTATTTATTGCCATGTAGAAAGTTTACCAGAATCTGAAAACCGGAAGTGGGTTTTTTTCAAGATGGCCGCCGATGCTTCAAAGAAAGGGATATTCGGGAAAAAATTCCATTTTAAGTGCTATAAAATTTTTTTATGAATTCTAAAATCAAATATCAGGTTATAATTAAGTTCTCTGATCATAGTGGTAAATGTAAATTGCGTTTATAAAATCTTTTAACCAGAATAGGGCTTATTTCCAAGATGGCGGCCTAGGTTTCTTTCGGAATTGCCGGCGCATACTGGATAATTTTAAAGGTTTATTAAATTAAAGAAAAAATTCCAACAAGCATTTTCTCAACGGTCTTAGACAGTACTAAGTGTATTTATTGTCGTTACAAAAGTCTACCTGAATCTGACAACCGGAAGTGGGTTTTTTTCAAGAAGGCCGCTGATGCTTAAAAAACTAGAAAAGCCTAGAAAATTGAATATTTAGCGAAAAAATACCTTCTTATATGTATGAAATAAAAACTTGATAACTTTAGAATTTTTTACCTAAAGTTAAGAACCTAATATTTAATTTTGGAACCCATAAAAAAATTTATAACACTTAAATTAGGGCTTTTTTACGAATATATCTCTATTCTTTAAGCATCGGCGGCCATCTTGAAAAAAAACCCACTTCCGGTTGTCAGATTCTAGTAAACTTTCATAACTAGAATAAATACACTTAGTAATGTCTAAAACCGTTGAGAAAATGCTTGTTGGAATTTTTTCTTTAATTTGATGAACCTTTACAAAACGCCGTCAATTTAGAAAATAACGTACGCCGCCATCTTGGAAATAAGCCCTGTTCTGGTTTCTAGATTTTGTAAAAGAAATTTATATTTATAAGTATGATAAGACAACTTGACTAGTACCTTATATTTGTTTTTTGAACCCATAAAAATTTTCATAGCTGTTAAATTATGGTTCTTTCCCGAATATCTCTTTATTTGAAGCATCGGAGGCCATCTTGAAAAAAAACCACTTCCGGTTGTCAGATTCTGGTAAACTTTCTACATGGCAATAAATAAACTTAGTACTGTCTAAGACCGTTGAGAAAATGCTTGTTGGAATTTTTTCCAAGCTATAATGAACTTTTAAAGTGACTATACCCAGTGAAATCGGGACTCGGAACCTCCGCAGATATGCACGTATTTTTGCTTGTTTTTTTATTATTTCAATCGGATAGACCAAATTTACAGCATTATCTGAAGTTATTGAGTTAATTAACATCGCATTTCATCGCAATTAATGGAATTTACTCTAGAAAACCGATTTAACTGTCATTTAATGAAAATGTAGGCCGCCATCTTGGAAAATGCACTTTAATGGTTGCCAGATTCTTATAAATGAAATTTTTATAAATTTCTTCGCTTAAAAATGTCAACTATCATCGAATATATAATTTAACACCGAAAAAAGTTTTTGTTTCGCCCTATTTATCGTTTTTTATGGATTTTAAAATTTTTTAAAAATTTTTTAAAAAAATCAACTTCCGGTTGTCAGATTGTGGTAAACTTTTTTTTGGTCAATAAAGACACCTATTAGAGTCCAAAACCGTTGAAAAACCTTTTGTTGGAATTTGTTTGAGGTTCGGCCCTTTTTTGAGCTATTTTCCCCCGCCTATATACTAAGGTACGTCGAACCGCACTTATTTCAGCGGACCAAATCGTAATAGTGCGGGAAACTTGCCTACCCATAACAGTAACTCGTGTGTGAAATTTTAGCCCCATCAAATAATATCTTCTGTTCTGAACCTCGGCCTAAAGTTTTGAATTTTTACCAAAAATTTGCTATTTTGCAATATTTCTTACAGTTCTGGGGTCTTCTGATGCACAGATTTTTTTCAGAGGGTGCGGTAGATGTCTAGGGGATTATTCCATGAACCCCGTCCTCATTTCCACTTTTCCCCCTACGCGAGCGGGGGTTTTGTGGGCGAGCGCGCTGCTGGTAATGTTGGCTTTCCCTCCAAACGCCATCGCTGCGCCCGCCTTCGTAGCCCTTTTTGTGCATCAGAACCTCACATAAACCAATTATTTTCATGAAAATGACCCAGAACCCACCATTGAGTGGTATCTTTCCATTAGGTTCCATGTATTTATTATTGTTTTTTATTTACTTTAATTCCTATTTTACAAACAATTTTTTTAATCTACTTTTAAACAAACTGAAACTGCCAGTTAAATGTCGATGGGAATGTTTTGCGTCTAAAAAGTGTAGTTATACAGTCAAATTTCATCAGCGGGGAACCTCTTTTCCTTTATTTATGAGATGATCTGACGAAGACCTTAGGAACAAGAGCACTTCTCGGTGGTATTACTAGAAAAAATTCAGGAGAGTAATATTTAATATTATTATAATATTTATATTTCGGAGAGAATTTGAGTTAGTTTGTGTTTTCTTTTTTTAAACAAGTAAATATGGCCCCATATCTGCCTTGATTACGCCCATGGCACCACATATCTTGCAGGAAGGTCTAGTAACTATATTAACTGGAGTACCTTTTTCTTCACTGAAACGGTGACTCCGAGGTTTCCAAATCCCCACTGTTCTATGTTATCCCCTCTATCAGTTCCTAAGAACTGGTGGAACCGTAATCTGAGCACTTTCCCAAGCTACCATTTCAACATAGCGTTTAGCTTTGAAAGCCTGAACATACATCCAATGACATGATTTCTGAACGGCCCATTCCATAAAACTAATCAGATAAATTTGAGATATAATTCATTATAATATCTCTTTAGAGGTAGCATAGTGTCCCCCTTGTTTGTTCGAATATATAGGGTATATATGCGGAGGCACTGAGTGCATCGATCCCTAAATGTGGATTGCCAGAAGAGGTAAATCAGCAAACTTATTTTCATCAATTATATTCAAAAATTCCAACTTATCTCATCCAGCTCCAAGGGGTCCCTCAACAGCCGATGGGGGTATGGGTGTATTTATTGTGTACGGTACGTTACACTATGGTTCAATGTTATACTTTAACTTTAAAAGTCCATTAAAGACGGTAAGTGATATCTCTTTGATTCAGTATTGGAAAACATCTTGCTGGGCATGATGACTGATAACAAGATTTATGTTAGAGAAAACGCTCTACAAGATTATGTAGGCAAGAGAACAAACGATTGGTTGTAAGTGTTCGCAGCTTAGGTTTAACAATGTTAAAATGACAGACTGGGAAAGTGCTCCAATTACGGTTCTACCAGTTCTTAAAAACTGATAGATGGGCTAAGATAGGACAGTGGGGATTTGGAAATCTCGAAGTAAGTTTCAGCGAAGAAAAAGGTTTTGCAGTTAGTTACTAAAGCTTCCAGCAAAGTGCGGGGTGCCATGGGCGTAATCAAGGGGGATATGGAGATATATTTACTTGATTAAAAAATATAACACTGAAATTAACTCAAATTCCCTCCGAGAAATGAATATAACTCTCCGGAATTTTTTCTAGCTATACCACCAATGGTTGCTCTTCCTCGGAAGGTTTTTGTCAGATTCTCTCATAAATTAATTAAAGAGGTTCCCCGAAGATGAAATATGACTGCATAACTTCCACTATTTAGACGCAATACATTCCCATCGACATTTAACTGGCAGTTTCAATTTGTTTAAAAGTAGATTTAAAAAAATTGTTTGTAAAATAGGAATTAAAGTAAATAAAAAATAATAATAAATACATGGAACCTAATGGAAAGATACCACTCAATGGTGGGTTCTGGGTCATTTTCATGAAAATAATTGGTTTATGTGAGGTTCTGACGCACAAAAGGGGCTACGAAGGCGGGCGCAGCGATGGCGTTTGGAGAGAAAGCCAACATTACCAGCAGCGCGCTCGCCCACAAAACCCCCGCTCGCGTAGGGGGAAAAGTGGAAATGAGGACGGGGTTCATGGAATAATCCCCCTAGACATCTACCGCACCCTCTGAAAAAAATCTGTGCATCAGAAGACCCCAGAACTGTAAGAAATATTGCAAAATAGCAAATTTTTGGTAAAAATTCAAAACTTTAGGCCGAGGTTCAGAACAGAAGATATTATTTGATGGGGCTAAAATTTCACACACGAGTTACTGTTATGGGTAGGCAAGTTTCCCGCACTATTACGATTTGGTCCGCTGAAATAAGTGCGGTTCGACGTACCTTAGTATTATACGAACATAATTTATTAATGAAAAGATATTCCGATAAGAATGAAATGGTGTAAAATTTATTCACCATTTAAAGAATTACAAATTAAAATACTTATTTAAAAACCTGGTTATTTTTTTAGTAATATAAACGCGGTTTAAAAATTAATAATTACGGAGGTTGAGAATGAGACAGAATCGGGGGAAATTTTCATTCCGAACTTTTAATAATAATCCAAAGGGTAACATAAAAAACGTGCTTTACTCATCACTGGTGGCAGTAATTTTAATTATCATTAATCACTATTATCTAAGTGCAATGTTTTGTACCAAAAAATAAAGGAGAAGAGATTATTAAGAAACAGGGGTAATAAGAAACATTTATATTTTCTGTGGGCCTAAAAATCTGGAAAAATTGCAGAATATCTTTAAGACATACTTTACATCTCACGAAAATTTTATGGTTTTAGCATATTTATTTTAGAGAAAAATTCCCGTTTGAAGTTGATGCCGCCAGCAAAATCATCCACCAAAAGTTATGGTTTTTCAACTATTTCAATTTATCTTGTCTCTGCAATTACATTATCTTGGGATTTTTAGTGAACTTTTTAGAAGGTTAAATGGACTGCATAATAATCTTTTTTTAAATTTATGGTTCTGGATCATTCTTAAAACTGCCCTGTTTCTTATTACCCCATTTAAACAAAACTGTGTGGTGATAAGAAATAGTACCATTTTATCCATTAAAATTTATTTATCGAATTAAATTTACTTAAATTGATATCTTATTGTTCTTATTTTATTTATCAAGTTAAAAATTAAATTTAATTTTACTTAATTTTCCCAAAACCTGTGGGTAGTAAGACAACTTTTACTCACCACTTCAAAATTTATTGAAAAATCTATAAATAATGCGATCGACATTTTATATGTTTGGCGTTTTTATTGAAGTTATGGTATGAGTCGTTTTTATATTCTTTTTTTTTAGAAATTAAGTAAAAACAATATCGAAGCACAGTTTAAAGCAGGGGAATAGTTTCGAGGGAGTCTTCATAAACTTCCTGAACCATTATAATCTGAAGAAAAGGGGTAGCGCTGAGTTTGAAGAAGTGGAACCAACCTTAAAAAAACTGAGTTTGCAAAAAAATGAGTATGTTGGGGTAGAGTAATTTTTCAGTCTCACAAAATGATAAAAGAGAAATGATTTGTTTTGTCGTGATTTTTAAATGTTTTATAGAAAAATATAAGGTTGTTTGAAACTTTAAACTTGTAACGTTTTTAGCCTAATTTTTAACTGGGCATATATCGAGATTTTTAATGAAAATTTTTGAAAATTACTGGGGTTATAAAATAATCTTTAAAGGTTGTATTTAAACCTTCATTTGGTTTTTAATTGTTTTAATTAGCAAAATAACTGGCTTGTTTCCTATTACCCCTCGTGGGGTAACAAGATACAGGCGCTTGGGGTAATAAGAAACAAGTAGAAAAATCTCCTCCCTTTTACTTAGCAAGTGATTGGTATAAATATTCTGTAAAAAATTAGCTTCATAAACTTAAAGGGAAATCCTGTGGAATTCTTATCACCCCACCCTCCACTAAAATACTAAAACTCATTTTTGACACGTGAAAGATCGTCAAATTGCCAACGTTTATTCTGAATAACACCAAAGAGACCGTTTATCCTCAAAAAATATTTTATGTTTAAAACGAAAATGTTGTAGCTCTATTTAATTTTTATTTTCATTAAAATAGTTTTCATAATTTAATGATGATTGTTATCTGAGTAAAACCGTATCGCTCATAAATAATATAGTTTTTATTCTAAACCAATTTCAATCAAAATCCGATAATGAGCTTTTTGCCTCTAACCAGGCTCGATTTTTAAGAATTTTTTCAGGTTTTGGCGATTAAGTGGGATCATTAAATTTAAACCCTGCCGAAATGTGTCATACTGAGATCTAAGTTTAGATATAAGAGAATAATTCTTATATATAAGTTGGCAAGAGGAAAATTGTATAAAATAATAACTCACCACTTAGATAGTTTCAAATATAAAAATAAGTTTAAATATTGATTTAAACTTAGTGGTAGTAACTAAGTTTAGTGGTTCTAAGTTTTAAGGACTTCTGTTTCATCAGAAATCCGAGTATTTGTCTCAATCAAGCGACCGTCAAGTAAGGAGATTGCATGATGATCTCGCCTTACCGGTTTTATTTATTAATACTCTTAGGGGAGTCAGGAATTAGGGCTTTATTCATTGATTTGGAATGATATCTAGTGAAAACTTCCAAGAACTATTTCCAGGTATGCACCATGACAACTTCCAGTTAGCAGAAGTTATAAATTAACCCCTTTTAAAGAGGGAATAATTTTTAAGTTTCATAAGAAAAGCTTACCATTTTAGATTCTGCAATATTACAACACCAATTTTAAATAACTAATGATATACTCTCGGTAAGTACAGCGTATGATACCTGATTATTTGTCTGTTATTTTAAAAGTTTATATTGGTGCTTAATAGTAAAAAAAAACATGGGCGGGCACATAGAAAAAGGTGGGCACATGAAATAATGAACAAGAACAAACTTTCATTTAAAATTTTGTTTCTAAAAAGTTTAACCCTGAGGGCGTAAATCAAATTCTTATTTGATAAACATTTTATATATAATTGAAATTCTAGAAGTTCATTATGTCATACACCATGCAAGTTTTCTTATAATAAACAATGCTTTTTCAAAGTTACTATGTTTGATTATTCTATAGGTCGGACAAAACCGGGAGTTTTTACTCACCTAAAAAATATGTGCTTTTATGACCTATATTGGTATTATTTATTTATTATTATTTTTTCATAAGGAACCAGGTTATCTTTTTAACACCAATTTTGATTGTTTTGATCATTCATTAAGTTAACATTAAAAAACCGTTCGGGTCCCGGTTTTGTCCAATTTTCCCCTACACTCTTTTCTTTTTAATATATGTACTTCTCTCTCTGTCACCAAAACTTTAATTCCCCATGTGTAGATACCTCAGAAATTCTCCATTTCCAAGGTTTAAAAAATTCATGGAACTGGAAAATAATAGTTAGATTATGATTTTAGAACAACCTTTCTAAATATATTAACATATTTACTGGTGACTAATGGTTTTATAGACTTTTAGAGAAAACAGTAGAAGCTTGAAATTTTTAGGGGGCTGCAAAATAAGGGAAAATGAAAGTGAAAATTATGAGCTTCAAACGGAATGCAACTGCAATTTACTCTTGAAGTATAAAGGAGACAATCTATATTTGTTATTTTAGAATTTTAGATTAAGTCATTCCATAGTTTTTTTTTCCTGTTTTTATAGCGTCTTTCAAATTACTGTTATGGTGTATTCTTCCAAAGAGTAATATTATCTTGTCATAAGATGTTGAATTCACTGATTATCCCCGTTTTATAGATATCAAGAAAAAACTTTTAAAAAAGCAAAAACAGCTCAATTCACGAAACACTTCACAAAACCTAAACTCTACAAGATTCATTTCAAAGGAGGTAGCTGAAAATTGGTTATAAGCGACCCTTAATATGTGGTTAAAGGCTAATTTAGACTTTCTACTTCCACTGTTCATTTTGTAGCATTAATCCAAGATAACATATGAATTGTTTTTCACTCTTCATTCCTCCTATTAATTTCAGTAATGAGTGATTGCTTGGTGATGATGAACATTAAAAGTGAAACAACAGTGTAAATGAGTAATACTTTAACTGCTATAATGACTCAGTTTCATAATAATTATAAATTTTTTTCGTCTTACTCTTTCTATTTCTCCCTTTTGTGTTGTAAACTAAGAAGAAATATAATTTAAACGTCAATTTAAGAGGTTTTCAAGATTTTTCTTCACTTTAAATTTCATGAAGTGGAAAAAAGGGAATAAGTCCATCAACTTTTTTCAACTGTAAAATACTTTACTTTTGAATATACTTATATTTGTTTCGATGACTAACCCTTTTTTCTTTATAGGGTCTTGAATTGAGAGTAAAAATTTGGCGGTTATGCAATGAAAATTCCTTTATTTGTTCAGTTTTTTTTTCGATTTTCTTAAAACTTGGTTTTTGGACGTATTCCCTTTTCAAACTGACGATTCAAATTAGTTGAATAAAAAGTTTTATCATAATTTCAACGCCTGTGGCTTCTTCCTTTTATCCTAATAATAGATCTTCATACTTCAAAATAAATATTTTGAAAGAAAGAAGAGAAAAATCTAAGAAAAGTTAATAAGCATCGTTTATATATTCAAGCTAAAAGTGAACCGTTTCAGAAATGCATAATAAACAATCACTTTTCATGGAGTTGGAGACGGATGCTGGAGACGCGATAAAAAATACCAAGCAAAAAATCCCCAACACAATATGCAATAACTCTTAGTGAGTAAACTTTAGCTCTACGGAAAATTTCTCTTGCTCTAATTCCATCTCTTGTGACATGCGAGTTTATTCTTCAGGTACATCTTGTGTCACTTTCAAAAAAGGAAAGTGTCACAGTTTGAACCCTCACGGAAAACAATAAGCCTTACGTTTTCTCTTTTCTACTTTTTCTATACCCTCCATATTTTTCTTTCTCCTTTCTTGGAGTTGCTTTTGTAAGAAAAAGCTTCTTTCAGGTTAGACTTTGACGCTTCGTGGATTTTTAAGGTTTGACCTTTTGTTTCTTGCAGCCAAAGAAAATAATAAAAACAAAATCGAATAGGCGATTTCTTTTTCCTTATTTTCCTTTTCAGTTCTTTTTTGCTATTTTATATGCAATGAGAGCTATTTTATTGAAGCTGCACGATTTTGTAACAGTTTTCCCATCATCATTAACCAAATAAAAAATTAAGTAAATACTATGTTGTAATGCGGAGGTGTATAAAACGCGTGCTTAAATGAAAGTATTCTTTCAAGTTTATTATATGGGGGAGTAGTTTTTTTATTATTTTGAGTATTAAACATACAGTTAGAAATTGTACAATATTTAAGAAATAAATAAGTGCTACTCCTTTTTAGGTTTTATTTGTTTTGAAAAAAAATTCCACGCTGTTGATAATAAAAAACGAAAGGTTGTCCAGAAAGAAGGTAATACCTCACACTGGTATTCGTTTTGGTATCAAAAATTTATCTCAATTAAAAAAAGAATAAATAGTCATTCGCAGAAAAATTGTATGCTTATTCGTAAATATAATACAGAATGAATTAAATAAAAATTACATTCTTTTACCATAGCTTATGATACAATCTTACTCTCCTTTTCACTATTCATATTTGCTTGATATTATTTATAGAGTTTTAATGAATATCAATATTTTTTTTATATAAGTATGTTTAAGGTTTCTAATTTTTGAGATTTTATTTCCGAATTTGATTTAGGAAATAAGTGTAAGTCTATTTTTCACTATTTTGAAATACTTAGTTTAGCATTTTAATTTCTCTTTTAATTACATTAAAAATGTAAAATTTATGTTCAATCTTTCTTAGGTTATTTTAACATTAAGTACTTTCTTAGGTCATTCAATATTAGTCTAAAAACTCAGTTTTAAAATTGTGGTGCATTCCTAACACTTCCTAACCACAACTGTCATTTTCTAGAAAGTTCGTAGAGAAAAAATACTGATATTTTTATCTCCTTTTGATATAATGAACTGGACACAAACTTAATCAAAAGCATAAAAAAGTAAAATATTTTTAAAAAGGCAGAGAATTGTATTCTAGAAATTTTAACAAAAGACACGCAATATGAGAAAGTTTTGTGAACCACTATTTTGAGCAATTTATGTAGACGACTTACTTGGATATATTTAATACCTCACTCTCAGAATTCTAAACTTTAGATCCGAACCCAAAATTATAAATATACTCGAAGGACTTCCATTTTTATGCCTTTGTAATCAAATTTGTTCTCTATGTTCAGGAATGCCCCTGTGAAATAATAGCAGTCTTTAGATGCTCACGTTAAAGTAATAGCAGTGACCCAAGAACTCGAGCTGGAGGAACTGTTTTGCAAATTACTCGCAATTTGTAAAGAATCGTTTTTCGCAAAATTGCAATTTTCACTGTTACTTTTAGCTCACATTTTAATGGTGCCCAGGTCATGGGAGCGAAGGGTCGGCTCAACTTTGACTTCTAGGTTCATTTTATTCTAATAGGATGTTCCTATGAAAATATTAATGATGAAAGGGAAGTTAAGCTGTCATTTCCTACCTAGTAATGACGCCATCTGAAGTCAAAAGAAAAGGTCATTTGGGAGTTGGTGATTCAGAGCTGCACAATTCTGCAGATCCAACAAAAGTCTTATTTATCATTCCCTCAAAGCAAGGAGTAAACTCAAACATTGTCTTAAAGGGGTTCCTTATTGTATTGCTAAATGTCTTCTGAAAAACATAATGCGATATAGTCTCTTTTTATGACGATGGATTGGAAAAAGGATTGTTAAGAGTTACTAATTGAATATCTCAACAGAAAAGATGAATATGAGCACGTATAGAATACAGTTGTTATTCATTAACAGCGAAAAGTAATAGGAATATCAAATTTTATTCATTTTCAACTTATGTTAAAATTTACTTTGAACGCAACATTCCTCATGAAAAAAAGGTATTCCTTACTTCATTATTTTTAATGTATTAGATACATTGATGAGTGAGGCCAAATTAGCAAACATTTCAATAGCCTTAAATCGCGTTAATTTGTAAAAGCTGACACGTTTCTCATTCTCTATTTTGGAACTTAATTATTCTATTATATCTCTATTTTTTCGAACTCTACTTTTTAACCTACACATTTATTATAATGACATTTCGAAACCTCAATGATAGAAACTTGATACATTTGATTGAATTTGAATAATTAAAATCCAAAGATAAGGAAAAAGTATTTGTCGTCATGAATGAATGTGATAGGTACTTACTTCTTAAAAGCATATAAAATTTAGAAAATCTATTTCAAATTTCTAAACTTTATAAAAAGCAGAAAATGTGAAAAGAGCGACGAAATCATTTATTATCCGTGTAAATATTTATCACTTTCAAAAATAAACATCGTATCATAAAAAGCATATAATCACTCTAAATGAGTACATTTTTAGATGAACAGTTTAAAGAAGAATAACGCAATCAAATTCAATTGTCACTGTTGTGTTCAGTTCACATTAACTTGTCAAAAGTTTAAAAAAGTTTCCCGAATTTATACTGCCTCATTATTTTCCGTGCTTGATAGAAATTACTTCCTACTAACAGAAGAGACGAATCCACGAAGAACCCCTTTCAAAACGTTAATTCAATATCTTTCAATGCATTGTCTTGAAATGGAATCGTGATCTTTGGGAACAGTGTGAAATGTAACAGTGAAAAATATAGGAGTCTCTTGTTACATGAATGTTACATTCTATATTTTTTTAATTGAAACGTTTCGTGTATTTTGGATCTTGTTGTTTACACTATTTTTTAAGCAGCGTTTTGACTTATCCGGTATGTTGACTAATAGGCTGTAAAATGATCGCTGAAAAGGACATAACTTTTATCTAACTGTCATTAGAGAATAAGTGAAAAGGATGTCTTTGATGCGAATAAGTAAGTAGTCCCTTAACGCAGTTACCCATCAGTTACCCGCAGTTTACGAAGTTGGCCATCCCCTCATTTTTAGCTTTAAAAAACGAACAACGTAAAAGAAGGGAAGCTGTTCAAATTCAATAAAACTTCACGAATGTAATGCGGAAGTCAAAAGGACTCTTCTAAATTGCTAAAAGATGCAAATGGACGGAATTTCTCTCCTGAAAAACCAAGAATTACTCGATTTAAGAAAATATCCCTTGAGAGTGGTTGGTTTAAGACTCCAATCTACTGGACTGGTAATATGGAGGCCCTCATTTGCATTTGTTTAGAAAAGGTGGCTAAAGAGCATTATCGAGGTCCAAGAACTGCCGAGTAATTGCACGGAAAATAATAAATACCTGTTACCTAACCCGTTTGGAAGTGTGACATTTAGCCGAAGAGACTTAATTGGTGACTTTCATTCTGCAATGAATCGCTTATATCAGAAAGGGCACATCTTCGATGTACATAAAAACAAAGCAGCTGTGTTCCTTGCATTGCAGTCCAGATCAGATTTGATTTGAAAAAGTGAGGTCTTTGTATGTATGCTGCATTGATTACCTTTTTTGTAAATTTGAAAACTTTTAATTTGTCCAATTTATATTCACTTATTCATAATAACATCCAAAGGAAATAAAAAAGATAAAGGTAAAGAGGAAAGCAAAGCATCAAGAAAAAAGGATAATTTTAATTATTGTCATCAATCGTATTTTCTTTTTAAACTTTTAGAATTATACAAGATACTATCACAAAATGCAGAACTTCCTACTGTAATCAAAATGACAACTTCCTTTTAGTTAACAACTCTGTAAACCCGTAAGTTTAATATCACTTTTAAGTTTAGTCTTTGAACAGATAACCTATTTTTTACTAATCTTCAGGAATTTCCGTGGTGGGAAATAGATCCATTTTCTTCCTTTTAGTGTATGCAGAATTACTCATCAGGGCTAACCACAAATATGTAGATAAACTATGAAACCTTCTGCTTTCAAAGGTAATGTTCGAGAGCATTGACCCATTTTTTATGCACCGAAAACGAAATGCTATATTTATTAAATTAAATTAGATTGTTGTAATAATTGAACTTGATGAAAGGAAATTTCATTTAAGTTTTCCAATTTTAAATTACCACTTATTCAATTACAAAATCAATTACCGAACAACGAATTTATAACTAACGCAAGCATAAAGTATTTATTCTAATTTTATGAAAATTTTAAGGTATGAGTTGATTTTTTACTCTTAGGTTATAGGTTTCTCATAATCCTTAAAAATATTTTTTAAACTACTTAATTTTTAAGCATATTATCCTATTGGACGTTCAAAAATATCGAATGCAAACAATAAACTTTCAAAAAACCTTCAAAAGGTTTTAGCAGACATGTAATAGATTGGTTGGGGTTAAGTGGGACCATTTTTTGGTATTGTGCATTTTTGGAACTTAATAGAAAAATTTTGAAAGGGTTAAATTTGAACTTATGGATTTATTTCATTTAAGATTATATCAATAAACAGAAATTTTTACTTAATTTCTAAAATAATACTTTACATATTTTTAACTGGTCTTTTTTTTTTAAAAATAAGATGGGAGACCCACCTACCCCAAGAGATTGAGTAAGTGGGTCATTATTTATATTTAAAGAAAGCAAAACTTAAAAAGAAGTAAGTGGGTCTTACTTGATAAAGTACAGAAAATTTCAATTTAAAATACTGTATCCCCCTTTTTGCGAAATATACACACGTATTACAATCAGTATGACAGGTAGGAATTGAATGAAAAACAAAATAAGTATTTTAAAGAATGTTTTGAAAGGCCAAAGAGATGTTTTACTTTAACATATGAAATAGTGTTGAAAAAACATAATAAAGTTGATTAAGATTTATTTTGACACATTAGTAAACATTGTAAGATAAGATAAGGTAAGATACCGGACACACTAAATGAGAATGAACTCTAATGATGAAATATTTTACTTTACTCACCATAACTTAAATTAAAACGCAAAATTGATATAAATTGTCGATCGAATTATTTGGAAATTTTTATAGTGGTGAGTAAAAGGTCTTACTATTATAAATCGAAATTTTCTGCAAATGTAGGGGACACTGACCGTATAACCCCCTTAAATCCACCCATGTCCTCAGTAATAGTTTCTATATTATCTGGGATCCCCTAAACCCACTTACACACCCCCACTTAAAGTGAGGGGTCTCACTTATTCAATAAAGAGGTGTCTCACTTACCCCATTAGTGAGGGGTCCCACTTACCCCATTAGTGAGGGGTCCCACTTACCCCAATAGGCTGAAATTACGGGGTAAGTGGGACCCCCTGTTAAACACTTCTAAATTTAATATTTTGTTAAAATTCAAATTACAGTATGTATTTTAAGTTAAACTTTGCACAACAGTTCAATAAATATCAAAATATAATGAAAACTTAGCTGGAAATACTTCTTTGAAAAATGCATCCTGAACTCTCCAAAAAATCCAGTCCGGGAATTTATTTTAAATTAGTTCTATAATTTTAAAAAGAAATAAAACAAAAATCAAACATATGTAGAACCCATCAATCTGACATACTGTAACATAATAAATGCGAATAAGTGTGAAATTCCTTGTACAAATTTAAGTTTGAGGGGGTGACCCACTTACCCCAAATGTCCTATAAGTATATTAAAGATGTAAAATTGTATACATTTTCGTATCTAAAATACCAGGAGCGTATGTCCTGTAGGTGGTATTATGGTGACCTTACTTCTCAAACTTTGTAGAATATATATCCGATTAAATTAAATTTTTACTACTTTGCAACTTTCAGTACTCTCCTTATTTTATATCTTTATGGAAAATTTGATATTATAAATATTAACAGCCCATGGTACTAATAAGAAAACCATTTCTGAAGTTTAAAAAATAACTATGAGGGGGTTAAATTCCAACATTCTTCATAAGTGGTTGAAGGAAAATTGAATTACTGACATGAGATGCAGTGAGTTTACGTGGATTTCTATGGAACGAGTGATAGCCAAACCAGCCATAGCAGAGGTTCAAGTGGGGTTTTTTTGCAAATTATTTATTTCAGCAGATTTGACGTTAGGTTTTGAATAAAAAGTGTTGTATATGTTACAAACAAATTGATAAACCGGGCATCCTTAATATTGAACGAAGTGAGACGGGCAATGTGATAAATTCAATGACATTTATCAATGAGTATTTATCAATTTCCCCCAAAATACGTGGGCATTATTGATAATGCTCCGATCACATTGACTACAACACATGTATATAGTAACAAAGACGATTTTTATGATTAGGACAATATGTTTTAATAAAAAAAGATTAATGAGATATATTGTCACTTAAGGTGTAACACTTAACGTAACTCAATTTGTCCAATTCTTCAGGAACGGGGAAAAACTAGCTCCCCTTTTAACGGGAATTTTTCCCTATTTTTGGGTCTTGCTCCATAAAAAACCCAATCAACCAACTAACGTGAGCTTTTATGGATGGAGCGATAGCAAAATTACGATTGCAGCGATTGGTTTTTAAGGTTTAACTCAGAATTACTAAACATTGACATGTTGCTTTGAACAATAACGTGTCCTACTGATCCCTCAAACAGTTAAAACTCTCTCATGGGAGAGGGGCAGGTCCTTCCCAGAAATCCCCGCCACCGTGAAACATGCCTTTAATGAGAAACCGTATTTATCCTCACGACACCCAATTCGGCGAAAAGGAGAGGAGAACGAATGTGTGATTAATCCATTCGCTGAACACTTGCAGAACAATGGGGCGAATCCTCCGACAGGCCGACCATTTAAATACATGCAGGTTATGATGCGGAAAAGCGTTGCGAATTGCGGCTTCCCGTTCCTTCCTAACGCATTGCTGAGTGTGTAATAAAATCACGGCGATTGTTCTTGATCGCTTGTATTTTGCGCTCTCTTTACGATAGCTGACGTGAAATTGCAATTGCACACTTTTGCGGAGGGCCGATTCACGGTGACGGGGAGGTGTGGGTCAGGGAGTGTTATTATTCTCCGCTTCCTATCTGCTACCCAAAAAAATTTTCTCATTCATCTACGAAAATGTTTGTAGTTGTGAGCAAAACCCAATTGAGCTGCTTTAAATTTTTTGGTGGTTTCAAATCCAAACGCCACGAGAAAAACTGTTGACGTCGTACGCGTCTGTTGTTATGGAACTGATTATGGTTCAACAAATTTGACCTTAACCTATCCATTTGTTATAAATTTATCATATTTTATTAATTTTAATCTTTCTTGTCCCCTGGGGGTCAATTTGAAGATTAAAGCAATGCTTTTTGACCCTGAAAATCGAGTTTAAAGTTATAAAGTCATCGAAAAACGTAAAAAGGGGGAGGGGCTGTTCCTCGAAAATCCTAAGTCAATTGAGAATTTTAATGGTGATTTTCATATTCAGCGACCCAAATTCTATAAGAAATGACTATTTTCATCAAGGAAATTTTTTCATTGTTGAACAGTTTATTCGTCCCAATTTTTGGGGTGATGGTAATTTATAAATGTTTAAAAAAAGTTTTGTGCCAAATATGTGAGACAATCATTTAGACTTGAACTTCATTTAAAAGTTTCGGTTTTATGTCAAAGTTTTTCTCGTGGTGGTAAATTTGTCTTTTTAAAGATATGAGAAAGTTCAAATTTAAAATGCTTTTACAGTTAAAAAATAAACACTCCTTTTTTTTCCGCAAAAGTGGTAATACTTTCAATTAAATTTTCCTCTTACTTTATCGTTTTTTTATCTTGATATCTCATATGTTAGTGGATTATATTATGGTCATGTTTGGTGGTCAACTTAAAAGTAAAAATAAATACTTTCTCAAAATAAAATTCAAGCTATGGTTTGCGTTCTAAGCAACTTTTCTTGAGAAAATATCCCATTTGATGACATTATCTGGACGGTATCGGACCTATTTATAACTCAAATGATCGAAATCACAAAAATTAACAAAGTAATTTTTTAATTTTAGTGCAAAGATATATAATAAAAATTAACTTACATACATACGGTATGTTACATTGCTAATTATATCACAAGATTAATTATATTGGAAAATAAAGGTGTATAGTTGGCATATAACCTGTCTAACAACAATAAAAAAAGCTTTCACGTGTTGCGCATGTGTTGGTTAATATAATTATAAGCTAAACACATTCTTTTCAGTAGCGTGTATTGACATTAGTGTAACGCACATTCTCATGCGTGTAGTGCGCGTTCTCATCACACTATCCAGACTTGAATTATGGAGATTCTACTGTAATAGTAAGTGACATACAGGGAGTTATAAAAGTCCGTTTCACGGCTTTTATTTGGAACTAACGTCTTTTAGGGTCATGGAAATAAGGTGTACCCCTAAGTTAGCTGACCATGCTAATTCTATTGAGATGGCTTACAGCACCTTTAGCGGAAATAAATAAAAAAATAATTTAAAAAATCTAGAGATAAAATGAAAACGTCAATGAGAAAAATGTTAGTAATATCGTGACAAACGTATACAGAAAAACGTTTTACGAAAATACCTCAAAATATTCTACGAGATATTAACATGTGAAAATAGTACTTTTTCAGACCTCCCAGCAAGGCCTCCAAATTCGCAAGTTTCTCTGCCTTTATAATCAAAATTTGTTTTTTACTAAAAAACTCAAAACTACATGATAACGCTCAAAAACTTGCTAATTTGCTAACTTTTTCTTTTTTGAAAAAGTGCTATTTTACCCTCTAATATCTACTCGAATATTGAAGATATTTTCATGAAAGGTTTTCTCTGTGAGTTTTTCACGATAATTGTAAAAAAAATTATTGAATTTTTCGCTCTATAATCTTTAGTATTTTTTAATTCATTTTTAACATTTTTATTTATTTATTTTTATAACCCGTCTCAATGGATTCATCAGGATCAATTACCAAGGGGTACCCTAACATCCAAAACCCTAAGAAAGGTTGGTTCCAAATAAAAGCTATGAAATGGACTTTATGGAAGCTATGAAATGGAAAACACCCTGTATAGGCATGATAAATTAATAGTTATAGTATAAGTAAAGTATAGGTAGTAAAATATATAAGTATTATAAGTATAAGTAGTAAAGTATAGGCATGGTAAATTAATTCTTCAGTGAAAAATTCAATAAATGAACGTCTTGTGACTCTAAAACCCCTTCAATTTTAAGTCAGGGACCACCCAATGGCTTTTCCGTAATAAAATCAGCTTAAGGCTGTGGGAGACTCCATCTGACCCCTGGTCAAAGGTTACCCTTGGAGTAGCCGGGACCGTTGATGATTCGGAAGGTCCAGCAGAAAAAATGCAATTGAATCTAATGAACGAAGTGACACGCTTTTTCCCGATTAGCGATTTTTGGAGCCACGGAGAGCGCCTCCGATGGCTGTTTTTGTTTAGAGGAGAGAGCTGCATCATTTTCATGAATAATGATGGGAGCCGGGGGCTCGGAGCCCCGATTTCCTTATACGCAGAAGGGTTAAAGGCTACCAGGTTACAACGTGAGGTCAAGCTACGAAATAATGTCAGCTTTTTGCTCAATCTTCGCTTAAAAATATGGATTCTTTATTAATCTTTTGTGAGCTCGCTTTCTCCCTTAACTGATTGGTGTTAGGGATGCTTTACTTTTCATTGTGATTGCATTTGCTTTGTTTCGGTGAGGGGCCATTGCGAAGTTTCGGCACGCGTTCCAAATGATTCTGTGTGATGTTACACAATAGAAAGTACAAAATTTTTTCGCACTTTGGAAAGTTTCGATTAAGTTCTATAAACCCTTCTTTATATCCAATTGAATATTGTATGGTTAATTTCTAACCTACATATAGTATGCAATAGCTATTTTTTTGTGAAAAAGTCACATTGTTGGTTTATTCGTTTTGAGTAGGGGGGACACGCCTTAGTAGAAAAAGTGTTTGTTAATTTATAATTTTTACTCTCGATTTAAAGACTTCATATGGGTTAAAAATGTATAACAAAAATATTTGTAAGTTATCCCTCAAAAAAGCTTTATTTTAGTTTTTACACAAATAGAACGTCCTGATAGTAAGACAGGGATCACTCAATTTTGAAATAAATGGGAAACAGGATAATTATTGCTTATGGGTCATTCCCTGAGAAATCAACCAAAAAATGGCAAAATTCAACCTGACCCCCTCGGATTTTAATGAAACTTTCAGGGATTGCTTTCTTCTATAATACAAACGGGAAAATGACCTTGATTAATCATTTTCTCTGTAATTTTTTTATAAATTGTTTTTGAAATAAAAAAATTAATTTGTGTTTCTATAACTTTAAATAACTCCCGTTCTATTTATTAAACGCACAAAAATCTATAACCCCTTGTTTTAAAGAGGACTTTATGAGGTTTAATTTTCTGTAAAATTTTTTCATATTGAATAAAAAACATTTTCAAAATTTGTTTTTTGAAAAACTGAAAAAAAGATGTTGGTATCCTTCAAATTTTTTGAAGAAAAAATATGTTTTTTACAATGATATAAGACAAAAATTCTGAAATTTTCAGAGTGGGACCGCCACGATATCAGGAGTTATATCATAGCAAAAAGAGTTGTCTTTAATCACTTTTACTCACCACTTTTTAAGTTAAAGTGGCCAAATACTGGATTCTGGGCCATGATTGGTCACTCTAACCTCCTAAATAGTACTTCAAAGCAACTCTTTTTGCTATAACTCCTGATCCCGTGGCGGTCCCACTCTGTAAATTTCAGATATCATAATTTATAACGTTGCTAAATATATGTATAATTTTCAAAGAAATTAAAGGATACCAACATTGTTTTTTAAAAGCTTTTTTATTTGAAAAATCATGAAAGTAAATTTTTTCAAGGATATAGTCAAACTTTATATCAAATTAAAGTTTGCAAAATTATCTTTAAAACGATGGGTGATAGATTTTTCTCGGACAAATACAACTGGAGTTATAATACATTAAAGTGCAAAAAATTGCATTTTCTTCCTTTTTTCAAAAAATTTTAACAAAAAAATTGCTGATAAAGTTAAATAATAAAATTATTTTCTCATTATATCATAAAAGGGAACAATTCCTGAAAGTTTCATTAAAATCTGAGAGGGTCAGGTTGAGTGCCGGTTGATTTCACATTGAATGACCCTTATATTTGGGGAAGATTTTGGAATTAATTATGGATAAAATAAAAACATTCGTTATAAATTATACTATTTAGATTTATCTGGATATAGGTTTAAGCACTCTTGCTAGTATTTTTTAAAAATTAAAATACCTAAAACTCTACCCAAACTTACTGGGCGCATTAAAATAGTAAAAAAAGAGTATTCGTCACTATAATTTACTCGATATCTGAGTAATCTGAGTATCGTTTAAGTATAGAATTTACCCACCACTATCAAAAATAGCATTTTGAACTTCTCACCCAAAAATACCTTTTCACCGTGGGAGTTAGAACCTCGGGCTTCACCTCCTTAACTTTTGGTCTAAGGTGCCGACGTTTGATACTTGGAGGTGTGAAGAGTACCATTTTGGCCCAACTAGACAAAAAAAGACAAAGTTCTCTGTCTGTTTCCATGTTAACTGCTCCCCAAATGGGCAAAATTTCCATCGAAATCGCTCCATTAATGCGGAAACCCTATACATATGCAAGCAAGGTGAGCTATTCGAGGGATGGGCAGATGAGCTCAAGTTTAGGTGAGTCAAAGAGGTGGAAGGTAGTTGACCAACAAGGGCGGAGTTCAGAATCGAGCATTTCCGAAATTAGAAACTGCGGTTGGTCATCCTCTCTCCTTGCGTCTGTATTGCAAGTGTATTTTAAAGGTTTTTACACAGATACCAGTACCTCCGAATATCCCCATTATTAACCCATTAACGCCCAAACTATTATTTTTTTGGGCGAATTTAATAAAAATCATGAATCTGGTGTATTTTGCCTTCAATATGGATATTATGAACAAATTTTGTGAAAAAAGTCATTACTTTTGCTAAAAAATGCTGATCTAAAAATAGATCACTGGGCGTTCGGAGGATATTTTTTGTCACAGAACTAAGTAATAGTAGAACCTCAAAAATCATTAAAAAATATAAAATAAATAGACCTATTAGTATTTTTCTTTAAAAAATGCGTATTTATTTATAAATATGTGGAAAAATAATTAAATAATTATAAAATTAAATAACTTACCCAAGATTTATTACATAAATAGCCTATGTTGAAAGTAATAATAGATGAAAAAGTGGGAGTTGAATCAAGAACTTTAAATTTATAGTATATTATAGAAATAATATTTAATAAAATTGTGTATTTAATTTAAATAAAATGCATTAGGTAATTTTTTTGTAAATTATATGGATTAGTTTTATCATAAAATAATGATAGTCATGAAATAAAATGTAACTTATTCGGCAACATTCAAAATTGCTACGTGTTGAAGCTTTTCGCCGGCCTATTCCTATTAACTACTTATCCAATTAACTTACTATCCTATCATTACGTCAATTTTAAGGTTGTAAAAGCAGTCTTAGGGCGAATTTAAAGAAAAAACTATTACAATTTTCAATTTGAGATTTTTACATCTCCTCAAAAACCTTTAATTATTGTCTAATAATTTTACCTATAATGTATTGCAAAACGAAATGCTTGTATTGACTTAAATTGTATCAGCAAATAAATTAATGTGAATAAACTTGAGTTCATAATACTATTTGCAATCCTGTGATTTACTAAGTAATCAATCAATATTGTCTACCTTTCATTCATCCACCAGAAGAAATTATAAAATTTAACTCACAATAATATAATTTCTTAAGAAAATCAATATTTGTGACCATCCTGAACATTACTGAGTATTCTCATTTTCATTTTTTACAGTTTATAGTCGAAAAATCTGAATAATCGTATCGCAAGCAACACAGAAAAAATGAACGCCCGAACGCCCAGTGATCTATTTTTAGATCAGCAATATTGGGACCTAATTTTTCACTAAATGAATTATTTTTTACAAAACTCTGCATTGTATCCTAATAGCTACATCTATAAAGATAAAATAAAATCTGAAAAGGATTCAATTGGTGGTATACTTTTATAGTTTTCTCGTAAAACATGAACCAAGATGAAAAAACTGCAAAATGAAACCCCAAGACAAAGTTTTGCCCATCACTGTAACAAAATAAATGTTGCAAACAAAAAAACACATGATATTATTCTTAATCTTAAGGAAGGCTTTCTCTTGCCATATGAGCAGTTTTGTTTTTGTGGGGTAAATTTAAATTAATTTAAAAGACCATTTCTGACCCTATGTTTAGCGATCTAAAAATAGATCAATGGGCGTTAATGGGTTAAAGTGGGGGAAATTTCTTGTAATTACCGTAGTTACATATGTAGGAAAATATTCTCGTTAGATGCGGAATCTTAACAATACCAATTAAAAATTAAAATCATATGTAGTGTAGAGACGGATAAAACCGTGAAGTTGGACAAAACAGGGATTTGGGATTTATTCATTGATTTGGAGTGATATCTAGCAAAAAATGATCGAGCTATTTCCAGGTATGTGCACTATGACAACTTCCAGTGAGCACAAATTATATGAACCAACCCATTTTGCAGAGATAACCATTTGAAGCTTCATGAGAAAAACTTATGATTTTAGCGTTTGCAATATTACGCCATCAATCTTAAACACCTATGAATTTATTCTCGATAAGTACAGCGTATAATACCTACATATATTTATTTGTTTTCTAAAAGCTTATATTGGTTCCTAAGAGTTGCATTATTAACGCTAGAGTAAAATGTATTGAAAAGCCACGGACAGACAAAACCGGGATGTGGGAAAAGTCGGATGAAGCTTGCATCTTTTGCTTGTATAAACAATCTGAATCAAAAGAGATTTGGATACTGCTTTCACAGCAAAGGGTGGGCACATGAAACGATGAACAAGACTAAACTTTCATTTGAAATTTTTTCCTTAAAAGTTTAACCGTTAAATTAAATTGTTATTTGATGAATATTTTGTATAAATTAAAATTATAAAAGTTAATTATGTCATACCATGCAAGTTTTATTATAATAGTCAATGTTTTCTCGAAGTTACTATGTCATTTTGATTATTATATCAATTTTTATCATAATTCAAAATAACAATTTCATGTTATCGGGATTTTTCACTTATCTAAAATATATGCTTTTATGACCTATATTGCTATTATTTATGATTAATTTATTATTTTTTTTCAAATTCACACTTTTCACTTCACACTTTCACTTTGGATGATTCCTCCAAAAGGAAAATCGAAAATCTTAAGTCTGAATAAGCCTTAAGCGAGTTGAACTCTACAATAAGTGGACGGCCCCTACCCACTACGGGAATGCTATCCCTTTAATCAAACGGATGTACCCATTCCCTTCGATTTAAATCCCCTCAAAAGCCGCGTAATGAAACGGCTAATAGTTTATGTCTAAGTACTCGTTTATTTTCATTGCGCCTGTCATTACAAATCCCCCATTGAAAAATCGGCTTTCTTCGCCTGAAGTCAGGAGCAGAAGGAAGAGAGCGTAGCACCTTCTACTACTGACGTGACTCATTTTTATTCGCGAATTTTTTCCAATTCGGTGACGGCCATTGGGACGTATTATTGCGATCCGTGGGTCATCAGCGGTGATGATTCGATTAACGTCAGCAACTTGCTTCAATTTATCGCGCGTTTAAGGAGAGAGAAAAGCTGACATCTCCGATTTTCACGCCCGCGTGCTTGTTACGCATATTGATGTCTTTATTTGCGATCACCCATCCTTTCAGTCGTGGATTTGGTTGTTCTTCTTGCAGTTGTTGATTTCGCAAAATCATGTCGGAATTGGAGGGAAATTACCCTAAAAAGCAAATTGTACAAGCAATGGAGGAAAAATTAATGGCTATCTACTTCTGGAGTATTTTGAAAGGTTTAGGCTCGGTATTTTTTACTTCAAAATAAAAGTTTATTTAATATTTATAGAAAACGTTAACTTCACTTGTGATGTAAATTATATTTTATTGAAGGTACATAACATTTATATAATAATTAATCAACAAAAGCAAAAACTTTGATACTTTTCATTGTTGTTATGAAATTAAAAGTAGAAATAGATCTTGCACAAATAAATGAAAAATTTCAAATAAACATAATAATCTTTTCACAAAATATTTTTTCTACTAATTTTGGATACGCGTAACTTACTCGTAAAATTGATTTTCTCCAAAAAAAACTATCAACTATCAATGAATACGAATTTCAGGAAGAAACTAAGGAAAGTGTAATTTTTAAAGAGAAATAAAAATAGAATTAATTTTTAAAAGAATATAAAAACATTTAAAAGCTAAATGATTAAAAATTTACTGTGCAAAAAAGGTTAAAATAAGTAAAAAGGCAACGTTTATACTATGCACATATTTATTTGAATTTAAAAAGCGATTCATACGATCGTTTTGGGGATGCCTGGATCCCCCTCGTCAGTGAAAGATGACAAATGCAACAATGATGTTATGACCACGACATATAAACGTTTCAAAACACAAAAAAAAAGGGTTGATGCCAAAGAACAGAAGCAAAATGCAGAAGTTTAAAACATAGTGAGATCAGAAATTGATACAAAAATTTTTAAGACTTCCAAATAAGAGAAAGAAAATTCCATTTAATCCCATTAATTTTTTCTTTGGCATCATCTGTTTCACATTGAACCATTCATAGTTGTTTAGTGATCAAAAGTGATATTATAAAAGAATGGGATACTATCCAAGCTTTGAAGTATTCTTTTAGGGAATGATTTACTGTGGCATTAACTGGCATCAAAAATGGCAGAATTTACTATGTCATCAAAAATCTCGAGAATTTTCCAACTATTAAAAAAATACTTAGCCAGGAAATAAAATTTATAAACATTTACATCTATTAAAGATACACAGTAATCTACATTTTTTGATAAATGTTGGTTGAAATAATGCAAAAAAATGTCTGCTGGCATGAAAAAAAAACTTTTTTTAACCGGATACGGTCCGTTGTTTTTTAACGTTTGGTCTCATGAAATCCCATTTGAGAAGTAATCAATGGATTATCGGTTAATAAAAACTTTTCGTCTTGTTTACTATTTGAACCTTTGTTTATATACTTTGTTAAAATCCTAAAGTTAAAAAACTCGAATACATTTATTCATCTTTAATAAATATGACAAATTATACGAAATATAATTCAAATTTCTGTGTATTTTGTTTTAAGTTACTCTAGGAGTGCCCACTGCCGAGCTACGGCAGAAAAGAAATATAACATTTTCTATAATCTTTTTATTGAAGTTATAGGGAATTTTGGAGTTTGCGTCTCGAATTTTTGTAATCCCTTTCAAAACGGTTTCCCATGAAGGTAACGAATAAATCTAACTCATTTGCATTCATTTCTCTATCCTGAATTCTTAATAATTTTTAAAACATTTATTTAAAAGTTGCCCTAAACAGGATCGATAAAACAATTTGCTTTTGAATAAATTTTAGGCATATATAATGAGATAATTGAAAAGGGATAACTTTAAAGGGTGCTTTTTTATTGTTTTTTTGTAGAAAAAGTAGTAAAATCAAGTGTTGAGATTAAATGCTTTTTAAATACTTTTCTTGCTTGTTTTTAACCGCCATTTATTTATGCTTACCAATTCAATCATTTAATTTTTTACATAAGTAATAAGCATTACACATATTGGATTTAAAAAAAAGAATGCAATAGTACTGAGAAAATAACATGCTTTACGAAATCTTCAAAACTCTTTTGGTGAATGATGTAGAAGATTCTGACTTTCATGACTTAACACGCTAACTTTGAGAAAGGTGGATTCACAAAAGGGGAAAAGTCGTAATCGTAACAAATTATTTTCTCACAGATCTTGATAGCTACAAATCACTGTCACAAACTCCATAAATCATCATAATGGATGTGTGCACGAGGCAAATCAACAGCAGATGGAAAGGTCAGTTGGATGCAAACTAAACTATTCCCAACGTTGCTGAAGACAAATCATTTTTTGTATGACAGCACAAAATTAATAATAGGATGCTCTGTCACAGACTGTGAGAACTTAATTTGATCTCTCGGCCAAAGAGTTTTTCCTGTCAAATACTAAAATAAATATTTAGATACACATCAGGTATTTAAGTGAGGAATTTCTATCCATTTTTCAAAAATCTTTATAGAAATGTCACTTCAATAAGAAACTCCTCAACAATGCTGAACGCATGAACTTACCTCTATTCAAAAGTTTCAAAAATGGTGTTAAAAAACAGAGAATTTTTGGTTTGAAATGTATTGATGTTGTGAAATAATTTTGGGGGTATTGTCTTTCTGTGAATATATAAACAAAGCATAATTTTTTGTTAATAGAACTTGATACATAAAATCATTCCCTTTTTTGTATTTGGTTTTCTATTAAGTATTTTTCAGTTTATTTCTAATTTAAGCTGAGCCTTCTAAAAAAGCGGTACAAATCTATTTGTAACTAGACAAGGCAAGTGTGATAAGTTTGCTTTAAAATTTAAATTTTTTTATGCTGCAAAATTGAAATTTTTTTAAACTTAAAGCCTTTTTAAAAATATAATAACCAATAAAACTATTTTTGTCAAAGTGGGCTTGAGGTAAGTGAATAAGCTAAGGTTAGAGATTAAGTAATAAATAAATAAATTTAAAAATGCGCTAAGTAGGAAATTTATCGATCCACTAAACCTAAAAACTGATTCGTTAAAGTAAATAAACTTTAAGTTATTGAATTTATTAAAAAACTTAACCCTAATTCAAAAATCCATTAATAAGAATATTCGTTGCTTGCCTCTTTTAAATTTTTAACGCTTAAAAACTCTTATCATTTGACGTATCGATGGGTTGAAAATCAAAACATCGCATGTTTTTTTTAATTTATATCTTAGCTAGGAGTTTACTACAACTCACTTGTATTTTCAATAAATATATAATTAATTTAGATAATATATGCAATGGAAGTTTATTATAATAAGTCAGACATTTGTTAAACTCATTCATTGAACTGTCATAAAATTAGAGATTAAAAATATTAAATTTTTTTAATATATCTACATTTAAATAACATTAAAATTTTATTTTAGTATCTAAAATATTTAAATTCTATTCGTGTAAGTTCAATTCTGGTCTCCATATTTGAGGAAAGACATACAGTTAATTGAGAGAGTACAGCAAAGGGTTACAAAAATGATCAAGGGTATATCCAGTTTAAATTATGACCAGCGCTTAAGGTGCCTGCCTACCTAAAAATGCCGTTTCGGACCAAAAATTCCCAAAAAAAATTATTATCATATTTCAAAAAACACATCTTTAACTTTCCAAATCAGTTTAAATTTTGTCTTTATCTTTCCTAGAACCAAAGTTGCAGAAATTTTACTTAACACTGAAAAGGCATTTTATTAAGGAAAAAATCAAGACATTCGCGTTTTTCTCAGAATCAAATTTTTGCTATTTTCCTTCTCCGCAAAACTGCATAACTCAAAATATTATGAGTGAATTTCTATAAAACTTGGGCACAGTACTTGACACAATATGATTTAGGAGTCCTACTATTTTTTTGGCTGTGGGTGAAATATTTTTTATTTTATGAATAGTATAACTTCAAACTTTACTGAACTTTGGTGTGTCTTTTGTAATTTTTCCAGTTTAGTGCTATAACTTTTGATATTAAAATAATTCAGACATACAATTAGTAGACCTCCTAAAATATGTGTTTACGAAAATAATAAAGTTTACAAAACAAAAATATCTTCATATAAATTTGAGTTATGATGTTTTGCGGAAAGGCTGTTTGTTGTGATTTTTATGCATAAATTCTTCAATAATATGAAAATTTCAATTAAAATTTAATTATTTTTATATTATTCATAGTTTTTAGATGTATTTAATTGTATAAATCACAAATTAGGTCAATATTTTAATTATTATAAAAAAGCCACCATAGGTAAGCAACCACCTTAAAGAAGTTATTAAATATGTTCACTCTAGAGAAAAGAAGGAATAGGGGGTATATGATTCAACTATTTAAGATGATAAAGCAAGGGGATACAGAGGGTCTAGACTTAAGGGGAAGTTGTACCTTTGTTTCGACAAAATTACGAAAAACATTTTTTAATCCAAACTAATCTATTTGCATTCGTCTATCATCCTACAGATTTTCAAAAGTTTTCATTGAAAAATATCCAAGATGTAGTTAATTTTATGCATGAAAGTATTAAAGTTTCCATAACCCATAGAAATAACCGCATAAAGTTTCCATAACCCATCCGTTTTTACTCAGAACCACTTTTTCATTGTTTAGAATGCTAAGGCTTTTTATCTATTGCACCAAATCTCTTGAAAAAAATTTCTGGCTATTGTTGGAAGTGCGTTTAATAAAAGGTGGTATGGGTTTTTGGATATTCATGGTAGATTTTTTAAAAATATTACTGAATTTTGATTTTTAGCATTTTTAGGGTTTTTTTGCTAGTGATACAAGAAAAAAATATTTTTATTACTTAAACCAGTATCAACCCTTATATAACCGATACCAACTTTTGTTGTATATAGATTGAGGTATTTAAATAAAAAAATTATGAGTGTAAGTCAATTATTGTAGGATGAGTAGCATTTCAAAAATACACTTTAAATTTGAAGTTTAAAAAAAACTTAAAAAATTTTAAATTTTTAGGTATTTTCAATTTGGAATGTCCTTAATACAAGGCAAATACATTTATTACCACCAAAAAGTATCAAATAACGATGAATTTAAAGATTTTGGCCAAAAAGGTACCGCGTCCTCTTAAGTACAGAATAGAACAAGGGGTCACAGATTCAAATTAAACAAGGCACATGTAAACAGGGAAAGCAGAAAGTATTATTTTTACGACAGGGTTGTGGGAAGATGGAATGGGTTGCCAGAATCGATAGTAAGTTCCAATGGAGTAAAGAAGTTTAAGGATAAAATAGACAAATACTGGGAATCGGTAGTTTAAGTTGGTGGACCAACCAAGTTGGGCTTCAAGCCTGTTGTTGGTTGTCAATACTTGTATTTGTAAGAGAAAACACATAAAAATATTCATAAAAAATCACTTTTACAAAACTTTGAAATTTATTTATCATAGAAAGTTACAAAAATCTTTATGAATATATCAAAACATACAAAAACTGACCTTACATCACTAATTCAATAGGGTTCTTTATTTTCAACTAACTTGAAAGTTCGTATTTATAAGTAGTTTTGAAAAATAATGCATTTGTGACTTTTATCAAAAATATTAAAAGTGTTTTTGGGAATGAATGTTCTGTAGGGTGAATGAAATGAGTTTTATAAAAAGGAAACAGAGATAATGGGATGGAGATGCTTTTAGTGGGGCAAATATGAAAACAATTTTAAAAAGTCAGTAAATATCTTTCAATGCCTTAAGAGTTGATAAGCCCTAAATACTAATGGATTTTAAGGAAAAAAGTTATTCGGATTCGCAAAACATTTTCTTTCATCTTATGATACTAGAATTGCGAAACTTTTCCTGAGACAGTTTCGTCTAAAATATATTCTTAAAACAGATGTACCAAAAAGGGAGAAAAACCAGTGGAACATTACCTTTAGGAAAAGCCGTGAACTTTAGTTTTGCATAATACTGCTGTTTCTAAGCGATTCAGTTAGTGTCACCATCGGGAAAAAGAAAATTAAGAAATCCAATGTCTCAAGTTTCCTTTAAGATTTAGTTTTAAGTTTATCAGATTTTGTGCTTAGTACAAAACTGTATCTGAAGCTAGTAAGCTAGTATTTGTACTAGTACTAGCTAGTACTGTAAGCTAGTATCTGAAGTCTTATTATTGTGTTTCTTTTTAAATATTTTGTATATTTGCAATGTATTTAATGCATTGTAAAAAATTCTTTCTTCAAATAACGGAAATTAACCGGCAGCACTGTTGGTAAATTTTTGTACTTCGAGGAAATAATTAGTTATTTCTTTTGCTTTCAAAAGAAAGAAACATTCTTATATTTGAAGATTAGATTAGATTGGAGTCCTTTTAGGATAGTTAGAAGAAGCACACTTTATAACAATCAATACTACACGAACTAACTTAATTGAATCACTTAATTCTGAAACGTGTCAAACGCCACTTTTTCAAAAGTGAGTTATTGGTGTCATGGGGTTCTGAAGGGGTAAACCCACATTTTAAAGTAAGAATTATAAAAGTAACGTGGTTTTAAAATAATTTTCCGGCATGTTAAATTTCAGCTTTAGTGCAGAAACATGTCAAACAACGTCGCTGGACAGGTTTCTGCACTTTAACTGGGGGGAATTTTGTTCATGCCCTCTCATCTGCAGCTTGTTTGGGACTGCTGTTTTTATTTAATCACATACAAACACTATAGGTGATTGGAAAAGTCATTCTTTAGAGGTTAGGTCCATCAAGCCATAGTAAAAACCATATTTTTAAAGTTTTTACGAATCTCAAGACTAAGTACGTTTTTATAGCTAAATATTTAAAATGTCCTCGCTTGGGGCCCTTTATAAGATCCATGTTATTGATATTTTGGATCTATGAATCACTTTATTAAAAGGGGACATCAAATTTATACCCCATATAATAATATTGAACTAATTAACTGATTTTGTAGGCTTTTAAAGCAAATTCGTTTTATTGTCCACAAAGTTACATCTAAACAACTATCTAATTGACTTCAAAGATGTCTATATTAAGATTTTAAATTGGCTGATTACTATTTTGAGTCTAGAGTTGAAATCACTTATAAAAAAGTATTTATACATTCACTACACAAAAGAGAAAAAATAAGAATCCTATAATAGTTTTATACGTTAGTATTTAATATGGAAATGTTATTTTCAACTATTACTCCTACTTTTATTAAAAAATCCTTAAATAAATTAGAGTTAAGCTATGAAAATAGGTTTGAAAACTCTGCTTATTGCAGAAACCTGTCAAATTCAAAAATTTAAGTGATTTTTATGAAAAGAATAAAACATTACAAAAATAATTTTTTGCCCGTAAACTCTATCCAAATAATGTATACTTTAAGAAAAAAAATTACTAAACCTCTTCATAAAAATGTAGTGAGCTTCTATACAGTTTTTCTCGTTTATCTCAAAACAAAAGAAAAGTGGCATTTGACATGTTTCAGAAATAAGCGATTCAATTGAATCGAATGTCATTGGCTTTTATTTCATGCAAAAATCGTCTTTTATTTCGTCAAAATGCGTATGTAATTTTTACATTGTGTAAACAATGTAAAAATCATCTTACAGGTTAAACATAGTCTATAACATGTTTCAAAATAACTTGAGACTGTAAAATCGCAAACGCATTTTGGTGTCTGATTATTCATATTTTATCTCGTTCTTAAAAATTATACAGGGTGTATCTGAAATGGTGCAACAAACTTTCAGGGATCATAGTACTCATCAAGACGAACAAGAATCGGTATAGAAAGGGGGGTCCCAGACCAAATCCCAGGGAGTTAAAAATGGAGCGACTCCCCAAAAAAATCATTGAAAAATTCAATTTGTAGAAGAACTACTATTGGTAAAAACTTAATTATGGTCTCAAAAATTGTGGTTTAATATGATCTTTAAAATTACCTCAAAAGTCTTCACTTTAAAATTTGTTTTATTATGAAAAAAGTTAAAAAACCACAAATAAATGTGAAAACTCTGCCAAAACCTTATTTTGTATTTCGAAATCCTTTCCTTTGATTTGATAATCTGAAAGATCATAGTTGAAAACCCTTAAGTCCAAAGTTTCACGTGTATACAATCAATATTAAACGCTTGAGATACTTTTAAAGTTTGTTTTTTGGGTGCGCAAGCAGTTTTTTAGAGCTGTTTCCAGAACAGCTGTTAGCGCACGCAAAAAACAAATTTTAACAGGATCTCAAGCGTTTAATATTGATTGTATTTACGTGAAACTTTGGACTTAAGGGTTGTCAACTATGATCTTTCAGATTATCAAATCTAAAGAAAGGATTTCGAAATACAAAATAAGGTTTTGGCAGAGTTTTCACATTTTTTTGTGTTTTTTTAACTTTTTCATAATAAAACAAATTTTAAAGTGAAGACTTTTGAGTTAATTTTAAAGATCATATTAAACTACAATTTTTGAGACTATAATTAAGTGTTTACGAATAGTACTGCTCACAACAATTAAAGGATATTGGTGGTTTTGGTACATATTGACAAGCAAATAAAAAATTTGCAGTGGTTTAAGCATTTTTCATAAACTTTGGGCCATTTCAAAGCTAAATCCATGCAGTTATCAAAATAAAAATTTTATTTTTACTTTTTTTTTTAACAAAATTGGAGAATGCACATTTTGCAATCTTAATGCACGTTAAGCAAAAAACTGAAAAATCTATCAATACTTAATTAAAACCCCATTTCGCTCGGGGTATGCTTTCTCCTGACTTAAAACAACGTTGTGGGACTGTTTGCCACCAGGTTTGTTTGTTTATTTTTGAGGGGCTGGGGTGTTTTCTCCATTTTCCCCTTTTAGAGCATTTTTCAGCACCTGAGCTGTTTGGGAGATATTGGATGGTCAGAAATTGGTTTCTCAAGCATGTCCTAGACTTGTTCTATTGGATTCATTTCTAAAGAACGTGCTGGTTGATCCCTTTCTAGCGATTTCTTCATCCTGAAGAAAATCATTAACTAAGGTAGCACAATGTTTTCTGCAATTACCATCCCTGAAAGTTAAATTATCACCGATTTCTCCTGCATGAGGGGCAACCAGATGTGTAAGGATATTGACCTTATTATCCTGAACCACCAGAAACGGCCCCTTTACCGGTGGGGGGTCTTTATTCCATAGATAGAGATGGTGCTCTATTTCATCACTCCACATCTTCAAATCTGACCCTCAGTTCATACTGATAACTTCCGATTTTTGTCTGGTGGGTACAAGGAACACAAAATAACCCCTTTTTTGTACATGAAGAAGTCAGATTTGAAGATGCGGAGTGATGAAATAGAGCACTATCTCTATCTATGGAATAAAGACCCCCCACCGGTAAAAGGGCCGTTTCTGGTGGTTCAGGATAATAAGGTCAATATCCTTACACATCTGGTTACCCCTCATGCAGGAGAAATCGGTGATAATTGAACTTTCAGGGATGGTAATTGCAGAAAACATTGTGCTACCTTAGTTAATGATTTTCTTCAGGATGAAGAAATCGCAAGAAAGGGATCGACCAGCACGTTCTTTAGACATGAATCCAATAGAACAAGTCTAGGACATGCTTGAGAAACCAATTTCTGACCATCCAATATCTCCCAAACAACTCAGGTGCTGAAAAATGCTCTAAAAGGGGAAAATGAAGGAAACACCCCAGCCCCTCAAAAATAAACAAACAAACCTGGTGGCAAACAGTCCCACAACGTTGTTTTAAGTCAGGAGAAAGCATACCCCAAGCGAAATGGGGTTTCAATTAAGTATTGATAGATTTTTCAGTTTTTTTGCTTAACGTGCATTAAGATTGCAAAATGTGCATTTTCCAATTTTGATAAAAAAAAGTAAAAATAAAATTTTTATTTTGATAACTGCATGGATTTAGCTTTGAAATGGCCCAAAGTTTATGAAAAATGCTTGAACCACTGCAAATATTTTATTTCCTTGCCAATATGAACCAAAACCACCAATATCCTTCAATTGTTGTGAGCAGTGTAGTTCTTCTACAAAGTTAATTTTTCAATGATTTTTTTGGGGTGTCGCTCCATTTTTAACTCCCTGGGATTTGGTCTGGGACCCCCCTTTCTATACCGATTCTTGTTCGTCTTGATGAGTACTATCATCCCTGAAAGTTTGTTGCACCATTTCAGATACACCCTGTATAAAGCATTTATCTTGATGGGCCGTATTATGGGGTAAGTGGTACCCCTTTTTGGCCTAGTACATTTTTTGGAGCTTTATAGAAAAAATTTGAAAGGGTTTATTTTGTACTTGTTGACTAATTTCGTTAAAGAGTCTATCGATAAACAAAAATTTATCAGTAGTTTCTAAAATAAAGCTTTATATTTTTCTTAACTGGTCTTTTTATTAAAAATGAGAAGGGTGACCCACTTACCACAAGAGATGGGGTAAGTGGGTCACCGCCTAATACCTGTACTTGATAAAGTACAGTAATTTCAATATAAAATATTTTATTGTAACTGTGTCCATGAGTGAGAAATATACTCACATCGAAATCAATATGACAAGGTAAGAATAGAATGAAAAGCAAAATTAGTATTTTAAAGAATATTTTGAAAGGCCAAAGGGATATGTTTTACTTTAGCATATAAAATAGTGTTTAAAAAACATAATAAGGTTGATTAAGATTTATTTTGGCACTTTAATACACATTGTAAGATAAAAAAGAAATCACACACACTAAATGAGAATGAACACTATTGATGAGATATTTCACTTTACTCACCATAACTTAAATTAAAACGCAAATTTGATATAAAATGTCGATCAAACTATTTATTAATTTTAATGAATTTTGGATTGGTGAGTAAAAGGTATTGCTACTTGCTGCTATAAATCGAAATTTTCTGAAAATATTGGAGGGAAATTGTCCCTATAACCCCCTTAAATCCGCCTATGTCTTCAGTAGTAGTTCCTATATCATATGGGACCTTCCAGAACCACTTATATCATAATAAAGGGTCCCACTTACCCCAACCATGCTAAAACTATGGGGTAAGTGGGACCCCCCTGTTAAACACTTCAAAATTAAAAATTTCGAAAAATTTCAAATTGCCGTATGTAATTTAGGTCAAACTCAGCAAAATAGTTCAATAAACATTAAAATGTAATGAAAACTTACCTGGAAATACTTCTTTGAAAAATACGTCTTGAACTCTCCAAAAAATCCATTCTGGGAATTTATTTTAAATTAGTTCTATAATCTTAAAAATAAATTAAACAAATCTCAAATATATGCAAAACTCATCGGTGTGACAAGCTGTAACATAATCAATGCGAGTAAGTGTGAAATTTCCTGTACATATTATAGTTTTAGGGGGGTGACCCACTTACCCCAAGTAACCCTTTATATCAAAATCATCATGATTACAAAAATTAAAATTTCAAAAATATGATAAAATTGTACGGAAAATAATCGTCAAAATGCGTACGTTATTTTTTCCATTGTGTATTCTACAGGTTAAACATAGTCTATAAAGATCAGACTCCCTAACACGTTTCAGAATAACTTAAGATAGTAAAGTCGTACGGACAGTAAAAAAATACAGCATACTAATAAATTTTTCGAAGATTGGTATTTTAAAATAATATTGTTTGAAAAACTAATGTAATAAATAAACAGATTGGATTATTGTTTGAAACTACTGCATACTATATTATTTAGCGTAAACGTTTGCGTGAAATATATTTTTTTATCCGTTAATTCATTGGGGAAAAGGCCTATCTCAGGAATATTCATGGTTTTAAGCTTATGCTATCTATAATGATGTAAACTAAGCTAGGTGTAATGCCCAAGGCTTAAAATTGGTGCCCTTCCAGTAAATGAACGTGATGTGTGTTGATCAGAAAGTCTATGTTAATACATAGTGTTTAGAAAGTTCGCCTCACAGCTTTAGTTTTAAATAACGACGTCTTGTAGAATCATGGGAATAAAGTGTTCCGAATTTATATGGTTCATCCATGGTGAATACATTGAGATCGCTCTATCGCTCTTAGTAGCCAAATTACAAAAATTAGTACAAAAACTTCATTTAGAAAAAAAAGTGTTTACTGAAATTAGTCACCAGTTTTAATATTTTGGAAAAGTTAGTATGAGTGTTTGGATTATTCAATCATGTATAAACTAAATGGTCTCGTATACTTTTACAAAATACTAAACCTATGGCCGAGGCTATTTGCAGTCTTTATTCACTGGGCAAATAGTGTTCATAGTTAGGGCAAACTTTGTTCATTTACTGGACCTGTCACAGTGTTTTTACTACATAAAATAGAAATTCCTTCAAAAATATAATACCTTCAATTTGAAAATACTTTCACAAACATACCTTATTTTAAAGAATTGACTGAGAAAAAAGGCCATGAAAATTATATTTATAAAGTTGGAAGATCGCAAATCGAAATGTTAAGTGTTCATTCACTGGGCAACCCACCCTATATACCCTGCTCTTGTAATCAAATTCATGATACTCTTTCTCACTTGCTTATAATATAATTATTGCAATTTTTTACAAAACATTCATACTACTTGTAAAAACAAATAGTTTATAAAAGAAATGAATTCTAAGAAATTATTCCACCAATCATTTTTTTTCTAAAATAAAGGGGGTAAAGTGCTATCAGTTGGTTTAAGTTCAAATATTGTTTAGTTCATTAAACTCTGGACACTTTACCTTAGCTATTAAAAAAATTTTACTCCGAAAAATCATCTTTAAAACTTAGGACGAAATGGACGAGAGAAATCTTGCGAATAAATACGATTATACTGTCTTTCCATTCCAAGAACATTATATTATCTTGAACCGTAATACATACTTTATTTATTCGAATTCCGAAACGAGGACATAGAAAGAGACAGGTCAAATGTCGTAATAATTGTACTCTTACTACCATATTTCTAACTCTGATCTAACGGATGGCTGCACTATCAACAATATCATAAATAGAGGATTTCCTTGTGAAAAATTCCTTTCGAAATACTATTGAGTTTAGCTTTGATAACGGAATCAAAATTCAAGTATGATATCATTAGCTTTGGGTTGTTTATTAATTGGAACATGTAAAGCATACTGTAGTAAAGATATAAAATACAGAATAGGGTAAGTTTGGTTAAGATATAATATTTATTACGTAAAAAAATGATGAAGTTCTTTACGGAACTGTCTAATAGATATCAAGCTTAGAACTGGTATGCTATTGGATAACCAAAAATTCGTAATGGTTAAATTAAAGAATTGTAACAAGTACTTAATATTATAAGGGGTGCCCAACTTTTTTCAGTTAAAATTAAAAATTTTGATTTTTTGTGTATTTGAAATAAAATAACCCACTTTCTAAAATAATATTAATACAAATTTAAATATTATCCAGTAAATATACAGTTTTATTACAACTAACTATTACTTAAATATGATGGATATTTTTGGTTACATGAATTTGTCTTGTAATATGTCATTCTCAAGCAAAATATTAGAAATATCTGTTCGAAGAATTATTTTTCAAATTAAATTTCACAGAAAGTGCTTTCAACATTCAGTTTTATTTGCTCGCTTCTCCAAAATTCACTAGAAATTGAAAATAATATATAGTTGTAAAATCTATAATTTGAGAAGACTAGAATGATTTGTGGAAGTTCATTAATTGCGTGAAAGTAAAATGCCTCTTTAAATAAGGTTAAAATCAAGTGGGTACCTTATATCACTTCTTTCAAAATCTTCTTTGAACTAAAATTACTCTTATGAAGTACGAAACACTTTCACTCTGTCAAACGCTGGTTTAAAAAAATTAACTTAAAAATATCAACACAAACAAATAATTGTTATTATTATATTAAATATAACTGTAAAAAATCGACGTGGAAGGTTATCTTAACATTTTTTAAATGCACTTTTTGGGTGGGAGTTTTTAACAGAATACTTTTTATCCGAATAATTACCCCTTTTAGGAGTTTTATTTTTTTGCCCTTTTACTCTTTTTTTAAAGTGAGCTCCTTACTGTCATCCCCTTAAAAATTCTCCATTAGTTGAAGAAGTTGTTTTATGAAGTACGAAACACTTTCACTCTGTCAAAATCAGATTTAATCGAATATATTATCTAAAATATTTCAAACAAACACAAATAAATGAAAGTACTATATTAAAATAGCTGTAAAATATCGAGGCGGAAGGCTGTATTAAAAAAATTAAATGCACTTTTGGGAGGTACACACCCCCATAAACCACCAATTAAACAACTATTTAGGGGGCCAATTAATGATAGAAAACACTAAACCTCAGAAAGAGCTCCATATGGAGACAATTTCAGGCACTTTTAGCTGCCGGCTAATCAAAGAAACAATCCATTAAACAGTTTTCACGCTCAGAGTATTTAGTCTTAAGTGACCTCTCTGCATGCCTGACCTTCCTGACAAATGCGCCAAAACTATCACATGATTTACCTAACACTTAATTGAACTTCCATTTCTTACGCCAATCTGTCAAGTAAATTTTCTTATCTTCGTAATCAATCTTCGATAAAGGTATTGTTCAGAGGGAGATTTTTCAATCAATCACAAATTAAATCAACTCATTTTGCCTATTTCCCGACTGATCCATCATGATCCATAAGCAATTCTGATGGACGAATCAAATAATTCAATGGTGAGCTAATATTGTGATAGGCGTGATCGCTCAGTTTCTTTGGTTGTTTCGTTTGTACGATTATTGGAGGGAGAAGCTGCGGCCATTTAAATGAAGTAGTTTTTATTGAGTTGAAGTAGAGTTTATGCTGATGTAGTTTTTAAATTTAAATTTTTTATAAGCCTGGTAAAAATTATGACCCCTTTTTACAGAAAAAGAGATGTTTATGAACATATAAAAGAACGATTAAGACTTTTTTTACTAATAAAGAGGATATTATTGTAAAAAGGCTGTGAGATTTACAATTCAAATTTTTAATTTTCATAAATATGATGCAGTTATAAACGTTAGCAAAAGATGAATTCAGAATGAAAGTTAACTGCATTTTTAGATTATAAAGTTCCATAGTATTACAAATCGACTTCTTGGTGAACGGTGTGATCTTAAAGCAAGTAACTGGAAAATTGGACATCAAGCTAGAAGCCTAGAAAAATATAAGAAAATGTCTTGAACTAGAGAAAACATAAATCCTATGAAAACATTACAAGTACTATTGGCATGTTTAATACCTTATGGAATCTGTCAATAATAATAATAATATTATTATTAGGCATTTTTTATTAAAAAGGGTTATTAAGATAGCCGTTTATGAGGGATTTGGATATAGAGAACGCCGGGTTTAAAAAAATGAAAGCAAAAAAAACTGAATACTATATCTTCATATACATTATTTATGTTCTAACTTCAGTGATGTTTTTAGTTAACTTTATTATCTTTTCTTTTTAAGTACTTTTTTAAATAGAACGATTTATTTAAAATCTTTCATTTAGAGCAGTGTTTCCCAACCTTTTTCGGTCCATGCCCCACTAAAGCCTTTTTAAATTTTCCACGCCCCCGGTCTTAGTGGCATATATAGAAATATATTTTGGGAGGGGGCAAAATTATTTCTCGGCATCTCCCTTCCATGTATATTTAATAAGTCCAATGAAGCTTTTCAGTACATTTTTAGGAAGAATTTGCATGCCAAACAACTAAATAAAGTTATGTGTAATTAAGTTCTAACTACCCAAGGTGGGGTCTGGGGGTCCTCCCCCAGTAAATTTTTGAAAATTGGACTCGAGGAAACAGGTTTTTAACTAGTTTGGTACCCCTAGTTAGAATTTTGGATATAAATTTTTAGGTAAGATTAGCATTTAAAAACTAAAGGGGATCTTGGCTCATCCCCCAGAAAAGAGAAAAGGTTTGGAAATTAGACTATAAAAACAGGGTTTCAATTTGGTTTTGATACGCTTGTTCAAATTTCAGACATACATTCTCAGATAGGATAATATGATCAGATTTTTTGATAAACTTCTTTTTAAAAAGTTTTGAATAATAAATTTCGATGTAATATAAAGAGGGGTTTGAAGGTCCTGACCCAGATAATTTTTAGATATTGGACGCTAAAATACAGGTTTTAACTTGTTTTGGTACACTAAGTCCTCATTTCAAGGGGGGAAGAACCCCTTTGGAATCCCTCTTATATATACCCCTGCCAGGTCTTTTTTTTCGAAAATCTTTCTTGGAAAGCAAATAATACTTGGTAGTCCATGGGGGCAATTTGGTTGAAAATTTTCATATTGCCCCCCTAGAAATTCATATTGCCCCCTGGTGCCACGTTGGGAAACACTGATTTAGAGTCTTTCCTTAAAAAATATCTTTCTTGTGAGGGGAGGAAGGTATGAATCAACTTCACCTATGGGAACACTCTGGGCTGGAAGGCCGTACCTGCCAACTCGTTCGTTAATTGCCCGCAATTGCAGGTAGAGAACACGAATGATTTCGCTTTGTTGACACAGTATGAAAACCTAATAATTTCCAACGCACTTATGTTTATTAGTTTTTTGATTTTGCAATAAAGTTTTTTTCAGGCTAAACCTAGACAACTCTTCTCTGAAATCCCCATAACATCTAAAAGAAAATAATATGTTTAATAGCAAAACTTTAAATAGATTTTATTATTAATTTATGAGTTTAACAACGTGATTGCCTTGGTTTTTTTTGTAAATACAGGGTGATTCTAAATTACGTGGACAAACTTCGCATGGGGGTAGAGGGGACCTAGACAAGCATATTTCGCATAGGAATGAGGGGGCGCATCCTTACCGTTTAAGAGCTAGGACCTAATGTAGTGCGAGCGCGTTTCAAGAGGCCGTTTTTAGGAGGCCCGTGTGACTAAACAAAACATAATAAAATGAAAAACATTATTGCATAAGGTAAGGAAGTATTCCTACTACTTACACCATGAATTCGATACAATTTGAACCACTTTCTAAACCGTGGAGTTAGTTTCAAAAGTGCAATATTAATATTTTAGTCAAAGAATGGACATCACTTAATGGTATTTAGAAAAATGACGTTTGGGGAAGGAATTTTCAATGATCGTAACATTGATCATTGAAACTGTTTGATCATTGAAAATTCCTTCCCCGATCATCATTTTTCTAAATACCATTAAGGGAACTCCATTGTTTGACTGAGAGATTAATATTGCTCGTTTTAATACTAACCCCACGGTTTAGCAAGTGGTCCAATTTCTATCACATTGAGGATTTAAGTTGTAAGGATACTCCTGTACCTCATGCAATAATGTTTTTCATTTTATTATGTTTTGTTTCGTCACACGGGCCTTCTAAAAACGGCCTCTTGAAACGCGCTCGCACTACATTAGGTCCTAGCTCTTAAACGGTAAGGATGCGCCCCCCCATTCCTATGCGAAATATGCTTGTCTAGGTCCCCTCTGCCCCCATGCGAAGTTTGTCCACGTAATTTAGAATCACCCTGTATATTGATGAAACCAACCTACTTAAATACATTACATTATACTTACATGGAGATAACTTATAAACTAAGTGTTTCAATATCAATCTCAGTAGTATGAAAGGTTTAGTTCCGTATTTACCCACCATAAAACTCGAGATGAATCCTCTCTTTCCTCCCCAGTCCCTAGAAGTTTCCTTCCCATTCGCGCTGTAGGTAGAGGAGGAAAGCTTCTCTTCTTTTCTGCTGGTAGCTTGCCATAATTCCGAAAACATTCTCCTTAATTAATAGACTCGGGTCATAATTCTGGCTGGTTCAGACGATGATGATAACGATTAAAATAATCCGATTATTAGAAGAGCACGATTTCGTGATCACTATGTTCCAATCGCACGCCCACACTGTGACGTCACCATGGAAATTCCGAAACTCCGCGTTTCGAGAGGAAATCCGGATCTTAGAAAATGATCTCATGAATACCCATTGTACTCGGCCAAGAAAACTGTGGATACAATTGGGGAACACTCTGGGCTCGAAGGCCGTACCTGCCAACTCGTTCGTTAATTGCCCGCTATTGCAGGTAGAGAACACGAATGATTTCGCTTTGTTGACTTTAGATGATAACTCAGCGCTATTTTTTCGGAAATGGCCTAAATATATTTTAGGGGGATCCAAACATTTCACCAGGGTCACCTTTAAACCGATTTGATATTTTTGCATCGAATCGGGCTCCCCGTACACAAAAATAAGTAAAATCAAACCTGAGTAAATCCAGAACAAATTTATACTCAAATTTGAAACAAGATTAAACTCATGGCTGAAAACATTCAGATACTTAAAAAGGATAAATCATGTTCTTATTTTCCAGTGAGTGCATGACATTCACACAGCAGGAGTGCGATGAGAGTCCCAACGACGTTACTAATCGATTCGTAAATTATACGGGAATTCGCAATAGCACATACAAATAGGATATTTTAAGTAGATTCCTTAGAGTTACATGTTTTAAATAATAATAATTTATTTATCTTTTTTAAATACCATCTACAAAAATTAAGAATTGGTCATACAGAGGCAACAGAGCCAGTACTGGTGACCACATAAAAACTTGTGTGTGAGTAAATATCAATTATAAAGATTAAATTTAAACATAAATTTAAAATAAGTATAATTTTACTGGTGAGAATTAATTTGTTTGAAACTGAGTATGGCTGCTATATCAAAATTGAGAGCATTGGGTCGTTGTTACAAAAGATTTCATATAAAAACAGAAAACATCGATTTACTGATTTGAAACTGTCATTTCTCTCAGTGAGACAGTTTTAAAACACTGACTTCTCCATTTGCCATTGACACATTGAGCTTAAAGTACTTATAAGGATCTGTAGTTTTGGAGTCAAAGTTTTTTTGTCGTGACGTCAGTAAATTTATTCTAAGTGTTAATCTAAAGATTCTTTTAAAAACTGCCTTTCTTCATTTTTACAGCCCTTGTGAAGACCCATGATATTAGAAAGACTGAACATGAACAATAATGAATGATGTGAATGCTTGATACTAAATGGATAACCAGAATGAACAAGACTGGCGAGCTGATTTAGCAGCAGGTAGTAATCTTTAATTCTTAAAAAATACCACGTCTTCTTCTCTTTGTTTTGTAAAGAATGCTGGGTATAATGGTTATACCATGCAACGCATTTAACATCGAAAAATTTAGTAATTAGAATACATACCTTTTGACTTGGTTAATTTGTAATTAAATTTAAAAGCTGTTATATGACTTACGTTGCTTTTTAATAATAATAATAATAACAACAACAATAATAATTTATTTCCATAATGTACAAAGCAAAGCAAAATAACATAGATAACATACATTTAAACAAATAAAGAGTACATTATGGATAAACCACCACTTTAGCGTTAAAAGGTTCTTGAGCTCAAATATTTTATTCTACCTTAAATCATTTTTAAATGATATCAAAAGAGGGATACTTGTACTTCATGATAAGCTAAAAAAACGGGTTTAACTAATTAAACCGAAGACTTCCCTATGTTACTAGAATTTCAAACCCCAAACAATTAACAAGACTTTTTAAGAAATAAAGTTAAAATGTAGTTTATTTGTTTTAAAGTTTAAAAGTAATTTGTTAAGTTTTAGTTAAATTAAAGTGTCCTTTTATGATTTTTTAGTATAAATTGTATGTGATTGTACACTGAATAGGCACAACCTATTGGTATAACCTCAAAATAGTAAGTTAAATAACTAGAATATTTCTTGGGAACTAAAGCGGTGTGTTCTATCGAATGCTAGAGTGTGAAAATACAATATTGTTGAATCCAATCCAATTCAATAAATACCCTCCTTGTTCTTTAATCATTTAATTTTTTTAAATGTTCTGTTACAACGCAGAAAATTGTAACTTTTAAATATTATTACTATAATCATTATTATTTTAATTTTTTAACATTTGTAGAAATTTTATTTTTAAATCGATTATTAAGTATGGAAATAATATTTTACCTATTTTTTTAACTTAAAAGGACTATTTTTATAAGTTTTCTTATCCTTTATTAATTTTTTTCTTTACTTTACAAAAGGGATTTAAATAACTTTTCAGTAGGTAGTGTAAGGTTCATATTTTCATTTAATGCAGTTTACATTACAAGAAATTTTAAAATTTGAATTTTAGAGTTGAATACAATGATGCAAACGTATTCTTTTCATATAATGCATGTTATTTTGTTTAAAAATTTACAAGGGAGAATTTCTTCTTGCAGTGTAAAAGTCGGCTGACAAAAGAAGCAACAAGAGGTAACGAATTGCAATGAGTTTTAATATTCGGGATGCATTTTTTGAAGCAATTTACAGTCACCACTATAAAAAATATTGCAAGTTCAGCATATACTTTTCTAACGGTATCCAGGATGTTAAACATTCTGCTGCTGAAATGTATTTGTTCCTTGATGATGATGATAATATCTTTCGTGAATGCAGTTATTTGTAAGAATTTTTAGGTGCAAGTTTTGGAAGAATTTAACATCCCCACACATCCAAGGAGTTTGGGGAAAAGATACTGTTAAGCTACTCAAACGGTTATGCTTTTTGAGAGAAATAAATGTTATTTTATTGAGAATTTTCATAAATAACACTAATTTTGAGGAATTTCAGTCACCACTAGAAGAAATAGAAAAAACATTTAAAGTCAAGCACCTTTCCGTTCCATCTAATTATGTCTACTTTTCAGTCACCACTCAAAAAATTAATAAAAATTACATAGTAAAAGGAAACCGCGCAGGGCAGGTGGTTGGGGTTTGTGGATGGGAGCTAGAATACTAATATCCTATGAATCTAGTTTTCGTCGAAGACAGAAGGGATAGATGTTTGGAATGTTTCAAAAAAGTATAAAAAATCTGAAAAATAGTGATATTTTTAAGTAATTTGACTGACACGGTTACAGTTAAGAGTTGAAGTTAAAAATGTTAAGACCCCCCTTTAAATAACAGGAACTAAATTTATAAATACTCAATGGTATTTAAGTCCGAGTCCTATACCCGGGGAGAGGCTCAGACTCGAACCGAGGGAGATTCGATCTGAGGGCCTTATGGATCCGGCATACTGGTGCTCTAACAAACCAAGCCATCCGTTCCTGCAATCAGGCTGGTTCTTTAATTAATTTGAAGTTTATATTTTGCAACTTTAAAAAAGAATATAATTCTTAAGGCCCGAACCGTGAACCTTCAGAACTAAATAATCTCTTGCATTAAACCAACCGAGCCAACCGTTCTTGCACCGACTGGTTAACTTCATTAATTTAAAGTTAATATATAAATATTGAAATTAAAATAATTCCCACAAATTTTAACATGGAAATTGACGGGGTTCGATCCGAGGACCTTCCAACTGGAAGCTTTATGCGCTAGCGCACTAGACCATTCGGTCACATGCGGCTGAGAATTTAAAGAAATACTAGACTTTAAATTTAAAAATTTAATCGATTCACATCGAGGACTTTTTTTAGCCTCAGATAGTTTGGCGTAGTTGTTAGCTACCTCTTACCCTGAAACCCTGCACACTGGAATACTGTGAAATGAGAGTTTAATTATATAGTGGTGCGTATATAAAAAAGAGGTGATGTTATCTTCGTCTAGGTTAACTCAACGTCAGTTTCTATTTCCACATTCATTGCTACACTGATATATTTTCTGAGGTATAAGTGTTGAAATTGAAAAAAAGACAAAAAAACTAAAACTTTTATTATCAATAATTTGAAAAGTACTATTAAAGGAAGCTTGTTTGATCACACATGAAGATCAACTGTAGTAAGCGTTTCCCCAAACCTGTAAAATATGAATATTAAAAGTTTTATTACTTACAATGAACAAAAAATAGACTTTAAATTCATATATTATTAGTCGTTTTCTATTCAACATGTTTTAATAATATAAACTCAGTAATAAATTAGATCCACTTTGAAACACATTGTCTTTTAAATTTGTAGCTTACTTAATTCTTTGTACAAGATAGATTTCTAATCATCATTTTATAGTTTAAAATATAAATGATTATAGTCTTTTAAGTCAATGAATGAATATGGCGCTTTAAATACTTTTTCTAATAACGTTCATAAAAAATAGAGATCTGAGGGTTATTCCTTTTATGATAAACAAACATATAATCAAAGCAAATAATAAATTGTTTTCTCCATTTCAAATATTTTCATCGGCTACTAATTTTCATTCTTAAAAACAAAAACTTTTACGAACCAAAACCAATAAATTATTTAACAAGAGGTACAAAAGGCAATTACTTAACTCCTAAATCTTGTAAAGAAATTTTTCATGAATCACATACTTTCTTAGGTCCATATATATTCAATAAATTAAATTAAGCTACTTATTACTGCTAATAATTATGCAGATTTTAAGACAAATATCACCAAATTTATAGGGGCACAAAAATAAATAGAAATTATCTTTATAGTAAATAAATAATGTTCTACCGCGTTGTCAATAATCTCATTGAAATTCCGTAGTTAATATCATGACACGAGCTTTTGCTCTTATGATGTTGGTTTCTTCTTTTTGCGACATTTATTTTTTCTATCTTTTTGTTAATCAAATTATGAGTTATATTGTACTTTGTACTTTCTTTTTTTCGGTTCATGCCCTTTCTGTGCGTGTATTAATGTGTATGTTTATGTGTGTGTTAATAAATTTGATTTGATTTTTGAAATACTGTAATGATTTAAATCATGTAATTCATTAATAAAACTTAATTATTACAACTAAAATATTTTTCAAGTTTTATTCCTGTCTAGTGGTTTTCTAACTGTGGAGAGGGCCCCCTAGGGGGGTGCGATAACTCCAGAAGGGAGGCACGAGCCAAGGACCAGGCCCTTTACGAAATTTGGACTCAGTTTTAAACCCCCTGATCTTAGGGAAATATTTCCAAAATTTTTCTGGGGGACCCCAAACCCCCATTTGTACTTGAAACTTAACTTTTGTATCACTAACATTTTTTAATGTAATAAATTTATAAAAATTCAAATACTACCTTACGATTTCTAAAAAAAGGCTACAATTTTTAAGAGCTTTCGAATAATGTCCTCCCTTCTTGAAAAAAAATATAGGAGTTGGTACAATATAATAATAAACATCCATTAATCATTAATCAATTAATCAACACAATATAAATTATTAAATCCATACTGAGTCCATCCAGAAAAAATCTCTCAACGCAAATAAAGATATACTTGTGAGTATTTAGAAAAAACTTAAATATTCAGATCTGGACCAATGACCAATGGCAGGTCCAGGGGTGCTTTATATCCCCGAGAATAGAAAGAAATAGCTTAAAATTGCTTTTATTTCACTAAAATTTCAAAATTTTTTTGGAGAAGGACCCCGAGACCCCCCCCCCGAATTTCTCTTATTGAATACACGATTAAATAGTTTATTTTCAGACAATGTAGTTTTAGCGTCAAAAATAATTTTTTTGCTTTCCATACATCATTACTGCATAAAAAGAGGGCACGATGAAAATTGAGAGAGAAAATTGGGTCGCTAATATAGAAAGTTTAAGAAGCACTTTTCTAGTCTGTTATTAGTTTTCAATTCATAGATACCTTCTATATATTAATCTGAAATAAAGGTTTAAAGCTTAAAGTGTAAGCACATTTTGAGAGCTCTTACTTGAATAAGTTCAGGTTAAATCACGTTGAATCAAATGCAGTAACTACTGGGAATATTCCAATTGCATCAATTTGGTCATGCTAAAAAACAATTATTATTATTATTAATACCTATTTTACAACATCCAAAAATCTAAAAGCTTGTTAGTAGTTTCATGTTTATTTTATAATTTATTGCACAATTTCTAAAAAGAAAACTTATAATAACAGCATTATTTTTGAAACTTTTATTAATTTTCCCAAGTTTTCTGGCAGATTTCTGGAAATTTTCATTTTTTTCTCATACGAAGAATTGTAACATCTTTGTCAACAATGAAAAAGGAAACTTTTAAAACTTCTTTTCAATAAGATGGAACAATGCAAATATATATATATATATATATATATATATATAAGTAAAAAATTCATCGATTACTAATCAAAATTGGCATAATTACCCTGAGAAGCAGACCCAGACAACAAAAATTAAAAAAACAAAGAATTAGCCAGCACCCACTTCATCAGGAACCCCGGGTGCCAGCGAACCACGGTTTTCTGTGATGGCCGATAGGGCGATATACGCCAAGGAATAGATATCGGCCATCGGGGTCCGAACCGTGGGAAAAAAACAGAGGAGAAAGTAAAACTTACGATGGTTTCAAGACGAATTTATATTCCAAGAAATGAAAAACAAGGCAAGATGTTGCCAAAGAATTCAAAAAACCCGAAAAAAGATTGCTGCCAGATATACCACAAAAAAACCAGATGCTAATGCAGATGAATTGCGTCACTGTGTTGTTGTTCTTTAAGGGTGTATGTGCATAAAACAAAGTCTTCAGGGTAAGACCGCTAACAAACCCACTTTGTTGTGTAAGGCGGATTTAAAAAAACATGTGTTGTACACGGAAAAACTCCAGAAAAAATACCATAAATCTTAAGAAATCGTATTTAAAATATTACGATATAGGCTGTCAATCAATTTATCAGGAAAATCATTAGATTTTAATATGTTGAAGAGTTCTTTTATCTGTCTTCTTAATAAATCACGATTTGAACAAATTTTCTTAAATCTTGCAATTTGGCTATTTATTGTGTTGTAATACACTTTTTTAGAGATGTTCGATTCCCAATATATTAGTTTTAGAACTTTAAAATTAAAAAGGTTTCTTTTATCAAAAACATCTATAGTTGCTTTATTGTTATCTACTGAAATATCTAGATCCAAAAAATCTGCTTTTAAGTTGTTTTGGTTAGTTCTATTTAAGATTAATTCTTCAGGGTATATATCATGTTGCTGATTGATGAAGTTTTCACAATTAATTACTATAATGTCGTCTATATATCGAAGTGGGTGCTGGCTAATTCTTTGTTTTTTTAATTTTTGTTGTCTGGGTCTGCTTCTCAGGGTAATTATGCCAATTTTGATTAGTAATCGATGAATTTTTTACTTATTAAGGGAACTGATTTGCATGGCTGCATGGCGCCGGCATGTTGTGTTCATTTTCTAATTCTTTAAAAATAATTTAGAATGTAATATTATATATATATATATATATATAGGTTTTATAAATCCATACTGTGCCAGATACTTAAATATATTACCTTATAACTATTAAGTATGAAATGAACCTCCTGTAACAGTGAATAGCAACCGGTGGTCCACGAACCATGGGTGGTCAGTCTGAGTGAGGCTTGGAAGTGGTCCGTGAAGGATAATAAAAAAAAGATAAATAGAAATAGGAGCACATTGAACGAGAATATATTTAATTATACTTAGAGAGCCTGTATATACGAGAGAGAGGCGACAACTCAGTATAGCGCGGGCAGATCGGTAAACAGGTTTTCTGTTCGCTACAGGTTTCCCTTCATAGGATTAGTATGGGGAGGTATGATACAGTTTGGACAGAATTGGATGCGCAGAGACGCTTTTAAGCGAGTTGTCGCCTCTCTCGTATACAGGCTCTCTAATTATACTTATATCCGTGCCCATGACTTTCGGCTGTTTAATTTTTTTGTAAAACGGTCACCACTAAATTTTTAAGAATATATTCCTCTACTATAGAGATTTAAAGTGAAAAAAAGAATTCTGATAAAGTTAACCGCGTTTTTGAGAGTTCGGATGATTTAATTATATCGTGACAAAATATTACTATATCTTGTGGGTCAATCCATTTCAAGTGGCCCAAAAGAAATAAAATTGGTTGCTCGACAATTTTTAAAAATTCTGAATTTTTTTTTGTACGTGAACCCTAACCTAAGAGAAGATAAAACAACCATTAGTCACATTTAAAAGCGTGAATATTTCGAAATTCGTCTTTCATCGCAATAAATTTATAGTTTCCATTGTCACATTTTAAATTAACCCTCATGAACAGCGTAAAAACATATTTCATAACTTCTTACCATTAAATAACATTTAAAGTTTTGCTCTGGTGTCATATTAAGTTATTTCTTTTAATATTCTACGTAAGAAAAAAGAAAAATATAGTATTTGCATATTTTTCAAATAATATCTTTCTGTGTATATTGTAAGTTAATTAATTATCGAAAATTACTTAAACAAACTGATAAATACTACAAGTAAGTAATAAAAACTAGAATTGTGAATAAAATCCCAATAAAATATTTTAGTTTTTACTATGCCTGAGTCTTCTCACAATAATTTCTATTTTAAAACCCAAATCTTAAAAAACTTTAAAAATCAAACTATTTAAATATTTTTAAAAATTTATTAAAGAACTTTTCATTTAATATCGTAGAATTGAATAATTTCCAATCATTTAGTTGATATTTTGAAAATGCTTTTATAATAAAATATGTCAGGAAATACCTAAATGTACCAATAGAGTTACTAGCTTTTAATTTAGTACGTAGTAATGAGTACAGACAGATAGATATGTACTATTTTTTCTAAGATATAAGTAGTCAATCTAATCCTTTTAGCACCATCAAGAGGAAACCTTTGATATATTTAATTGTATTATAGATATATTTAATTGCATAAAAACTATTCATTAAAATGTTTCGACTTTTGCCTGTGAAATATAATTATTTAAGTAATTTAACGGTAGAAATTGCGTTTATTAGAACTATATAATGAAAAGCTTGGTTTTACTTAAAAAATAATGAAAGAAATTAATTAAAAGTTTATGGGCATAATTTATGAAATAGGTATTTCGTATTTGTTATCACAACTAACACCACGAAGTATTTATTCCTATTTATTTTTAAAATATTTAATTTCCAGCGGATAAGTATTTGTCTTACTTTTAATATAACTTTTCAGTTACAATGAAGTGAAAAACCGTTGGAATTTCTTGTTTTGAAGTTTCTTTACTCATCTATTGTAAAATGACTGTCGAGGCAAAATTTGACCTTTGAACTGCAAAATTTAAATTTTGCAGTTCTTACTCAAAGTTTACGTTCTATTATAAAAATACCTTATATACCTATGATATATCTAAAAAATAATTTAAAACAATAGGGGAGAGTGTTGTACCTACGGACGGTTGTACCTTCACCCACCTCATTTTAAAATTCGGGAAAAGATGTAAATTTGAATTTGTGGTCGATTTTGAATGTAAAAAGATGCTATCTAGTTTCTAACGTGAAATCAGCTCTTTAAAATATTTTTTTAAATTTTATATAACAAAAATACTGTTTTTAGGTGCTCAAAGTTTTTTTAGTGCATCACTACATTAACTCTTTTCTTCCCCTATGATTATGATATGATAAAATGGGATACATGGGGGGAATCCCCGAGATTTTGACTTTTTAGTTTTGATATTAAAAATCGTCAGATCTAAATTCTTTTATCTTTTATAGAACTTTGAATACAAAACCACCTTATGTTGTACCTTCGGACACCATAAGTGCTGTACCTACGGACACGTTCTTGTGGATGTCTGTAGCTAATCGGCGTTTTAGAATCAGGTTTCATTCAACTGAATACATTTTAATAAATGTTCAATTAATTCTATATGGTAATCTATTTGTCAGCGATTATTTTCAAGTGAATTTTAGATGAAAAATCAAATATTTTGTGATCAAAACTACTTTTTTAAATTTATGATTATACTTGGAATTTAATGTAAATTATGGTGTAAAATCCTAAGCACCCTATCGCATTTAAGTATGATGATTAAAAAAACTTGAAATTTCCATCCTGAAGAAAATTTACCACCAAATTATTATTGTTATTACCACCAAATGCTTGCACAACTAAGTGTTGATCGAATTGTTTTTTTTTTCGGATCAGTGAAGTTGTCAGATCAATCAGCATGATTGATGAAACTATTATCTTAAATTCTGATCTGAAAAACCATGTGATTTTTGTGTTTTTGGTAAAAAATCAAGACTTTTATCATTCAACTTCGTTTTAATGATCATTTACGATCTAAAACTACATTACTTTAAAAAATCTATTTTCAATTTTAAAAAGGCTTGAAATAGGTTATTAAAAGGTAATGCATCAGTAAAAATGTTAATTCTTAGCTTTTTTCAACTAAAATTTCCCTTTTTAAGGGTGTCCACAGGTACAACTGGGTCTGTCCATAGGTACAACAGGTTGTTGTACCTCTGGACACAAATTTTTCCATGGTATTATAAATGATTAAAAATCCAATTTTCAAGATTTTGGCTAGTAAAAATATATCTGAACTCACAAAGGTTAGGACTATAAGTTGGGCACTTTAAATGGTCAAAATGTGATTTTACCTGTCTTAGAAAAATCCAAACGTGATTTTTTGTCCAGAGGTACAACACTCTCCCCTATACTTTTATGCGATGCATGGGCAGAAATAAGTTATGTACAGCACAATTTTTTGAATTAAGTGTTAAATGTTTAATTTCATTTTAATATTTCAGTATATTTATATAAACCGTTTAAATCCTAATACCATTTTTGATAAACTTGAGTTATGTTTATAGCTTTAAATTACAAAATTCAAAAGGCTTCTCCAAAATACCTGCGTCAAAAGTTTAGGCACAAAAGTATTTTTAAATAAATTTTACAATCAAACCAAAATAATTTCTCGTGAAAATGATATTTAAGTAAATTGGAAATTCGAATAAAGCATAAAATCCAATTGCTTTCATTTCTACCATAGCAGTTGTATTAAAAGAGATAAAATCAGACATAGTTATCAATTTTTGTCTCGTGGAGAAGATTCTTTACAGAAAAAATATGTTCAGAAACGCCCCTAGAGACCCCATCGGTCTGGAAAAGCGCTTAAAAAAGTGGAATTTGGCAAGAAATCCCTTTCAATCTTATATGAAATATAATTTAAAGTATAAACAAAGTGAAATCCTTAACATTAGATGATCACCGAGATTGATATTACTCCAAAGACGCTCTTTTAAATGAGCCAAACAACACCTGTAATTCGGTGACAAATGTCTGAATAATTCTCAATTTGTCGATCAATTTTCAGTTGATTTAAATGCATGATAGGATTGGTCTAAACCTAAACCTTTGCATGTGTGTGCATCGCATTGTTATTTTCACTAGAAAAATACTAAAATTTTAGCTTTTTATTACATGGAAATCCCCAACTTCTCGCTGGAGGTCTATGCCATCCATATTTCTATCTATGAATCCATATTTCAAGCCAACGTTTTAGTGTCTAAGCCAAATGAATTACCTTAATTTTTGTATCCAGTTGATAGACATGAGCTTGGCACTTTAAGAGAAACTTTTCACACAGATTTTATTTAAATGGTATACGGTACCATTCAATTGAACTTCCTTGGTATCATAAAACATTTATAACATGATTTTGTTAGTAGACACAAAATTAAAAGATTATACTTCAATACTGAACTGGTGCAACATCATTAAAACTGCATAAGTGAAAAAGCCTCAGTTTGAAGTTTAAAAAATACTTACTTCAACCCGGCCATCTACGGTAAGAATTTATATGACAGATAAAAAAAATTTTTAGTTTGATCAAAAATGTTTAGTAGAGATAGAAGGATTTTATTGGAAGTATCAAAAATTGTACTTATTTTTAAGTTTATGGACATTTTCTTTTAAACCTTCTTCAGTTTTAACCTTAAATATATTCAAAAGAAAAGCTACAAAAGCGTTATGATATAAAGATTAAAATTCATCAGAGAATTCTATAATAATAGAGTTTCCGGTGAATTCCCCTCATTGTAATAAAACAAGAGATTACAGAACCCATTGTATTCAACGCCCAAACTATTTTTTAACATAAGAGAAAGCATGAAGGTTATGTCTCAAAAATGATTTAATGAAAATTAAACGCACTCCTTAGTACACAGTCGGTCTATATGAAAAGCAAGGCGTCTGCCTTGCCCTTTGAACACAATAAAGGAAAACGCAGTAAAGAAGATTCAAAGAAGATGCTGTAAGGTTAACTAAGGAATTTGCTCAACAATCGCATAGTAAAAGTTTCCAGTTTTTTCTGTTCGGACCACGCATGGAGAGTTTAACCAGTGGACCATCGAATCGGAAGAGAAGTATTATTTACAGTTGACCAAAGATTTTAAACAACTGGACCTTGAGCCGCAGCAATGGATTGTTAACAAACCGGAAGCTTCCTATGCGCTCATCGTTATTAACAAAGGAATACGAGTCTAAAAAAGAACTTATTAATTAAAAGTGTGATGGTCACTGGCGTCTTACTGCATCACTGGTAAAAAATGGGAAGGTCATTTTTGGATGCCTCCCTGGGGAAGACTCCCGCTAGGAAGCATGCTTCTGTTCTAAGGATACTCGAATTTTGTGATGGAAGAAGTAAGTTTTGTTTCATCAAGGATTTCTTTTCAGTTTTATTTGAAAACCTTCGATTTAGAAGGTTCGGATTACGTACGTGCTTTGGGATGGTTTGTAAATAGAAAGTTTTTACAGAAGATATAATTCAATTGAAGAAGATACTTATTACGGTTTTCAATTGTTGACCATTAAAGGTAGATTGTATATTTAATATGGATTACATGATTGAAGAACATCAAACATTATTACATTATTTGAAATTTTGGAGTATAAAAAATATAGTTTTGTGCTGTATCTTATTTATTTGGAACTCTTCAACAAATTTTTTGTTTGAAATATAATAATTTGATTTTTCATCTATATTTTCTCTCCATGTTAGAGAAAGTAACTATTGGAAAATTTAAGTTTTGTGTAACCTTCTCAAAACTAGACCTCCCGAGATTTTAGCTAATCCTATAGAATATTTGGTAGGTAAGGATTGGAATGGTTAAACAGAAATTCAAAACCGCGTGTTTTAAGTGGTATTGAAGATGAAAAATAAAAATATGTGATGGAGCATCTTAAAGTCCTATATATTTCGATAACGATACTGATAATAGCATGCCTACTAAATTAGATATTTAATATTAGGAAACCAGAAGTGTAAGGTGACATGGAGGAAGGGCATTTGAGGATGAATTGCCAAATAGGTTTACAACTGATAAAATATTGACTTTTATTTGACCATTAAGGAATGTATTCCACTATACTTCACAGCAGCGTGACCTGAACCCAGTATGTCACTACTCTGAAGGAGAAAGTGAGTAAACACAAAGCCTGTTGGGTTGATAGGAGGAATTTCTATACGCAAATTGTGATAAAAAAAGACACTATTTATGCATGGGTTTAGCGAAATAATCATACTTTAAAATTGACGTTCTTTGTTTCACTCGAAATTCAGACACCTCGATGGGAACTACTTTGTTTGCTAGTGACGTAGTAGGCTCAACTTAAGTTGCTGTCTAGTATAATAAATTTCAGGTTGAATAGACTAACTTTTTAGTATACATATGGGGAATTCAGTTATCTACACTTTGAAAACAAAAATGAAACTAACACTTAAAAATTTATACTATTTCAAGTTTGCCCATTTAATTTTTGAGGTGTGAGTGTTAGGCAAATGTACTTTTTTCTCAGAAAATTTTTAATTTATGGAAAGTGCTTAAGATTCAAGGTGAAAATGCTAAGTTATGTGGTATTCTAAATTTTAATCATATAACTTAATTCCATTTTATATAAATTCGGGAAAGGTAGAGACGAAATCACATCATAATAATTTAAGGGTTTTTCAGCTGCTTTTATTGGATAGAATAATTATTAGATATTAGATGGAATATTACTATAGTCTGTGTAATTAGAATCTGCGGCTCGCTACTACTCATTTCCCATTGCCTTTCTATTGCGTTACCATGGTGACGAGCCGCCTATTCTAATTACACGGAGTATAATGGGATGAAAAGTTTATACTATGTAATATATCTGGAATATCCAGGACAGGAACACTTTTAATAGGCGTAAGAAGGGGTGACCGAACATAGGATATTAAAAACACATTTTTACATTTTTAAAAAAATAATTTTGGGTTATATGTAAATAATTAACATATTTTAACACTATCTATTTTTTCTCAGAGATAATGAATGAGCAGAAAGTTACAGAAAATACTTTTCGTAAAAACTTTTTCGTTTATAAAACAAAGAAACAATTATTCTCTGGCATACATCCAAGCTCAAACCGGAACGCTTTTTTTCACTGGGGCATTTTATGTAATTCCTTTTACACCAGCTTAACTAGTAAATGAACACGATACAAAAGGGAGCCAATAAATATCTCTAAACTCAAGGAGCACAAAATGATGTTAAATCTTAATGTCGATAAAATCGCTTGACCTTTTTGGCTCTATCTGCTATTTTCTGTTTATTTCCCCTTTCATTATTCCGTCCACACATAGAATTGTGACGTCACGATATCTAAGGTGGGAAAAACTGAATTATCTTGTGGTTCTTCCCCGTATTTCTTGGCTGAGACGTAACAACTTTAAATTAGAGAAAATTATGTGAAAGTTCTTATCATTAGACTAACAACCTCTGCTTTTCAACTAGTGTTGAGGTGTATTTATCTATTATTCAAGAAGGAGTTAAGTCGAGAAAAGTGGTTCAATTTAGATTACCCTGTTCAATTAGTAATCTTTGAATACAGTTATTTTAAACATAATATCCAGTAAATGATTGCTTAATTTAATCTTTGGTGGTTCAAAAGTAGGTCCTGTAGTTAAGGAAATATTCTCTATTTGTTTAATTTAAAAGTTATTATTTTTTGTTTGCTAGTTTAAAAATTTTTAAACTATCACCATCACTAGTTAACTAGTTTTGCAAAAGTCTGAAAGTTTTTTTAGTTTAAATTTAGTAAAATTATAGCCTGTTTAAAATTTTATTGCAATAGCTATTCCTTTCATGAAAAAGAACAAAAAGGGCAATTTATTACTGCATGAAATATTTTTCGACAATATCACAGACTTCTTCGTACTTTAATTAAAAAGTTTAAAATAATGACATTTTTAAAAACATTTATGCAATAAAAGTTTTGTCAAAGTAAATTTATCTTTATAAATAAAGAATATTTCCTAATTTCTTCTGGGATTTGAAGTATAAACTTATGTCAAATAAAAGCAAATTAAAATAGATGTGATTAATGAAGATATAATCAGGTACTGAAAATAATTAGAAATGGTTTTATTATACTTTGAGAAGTTAGTGGGTTTTCTCTACTTTGATAAAAATTCTCCATTTTAAAATAATAAAGCACCTTTATTAGGTATTTAGCTTAAGTGATGTAATTTTTTTCAATTTACGTCGAATGAAATTTATCAATTGGGTTCATTTAAAATTTCAATCAAAAAAGAAGTTGTAAATCTTTATGAATGAACTTTTTTAAAATAGGTAATCAATTACCAAACTTATGAAACGACGTCATTACTATTACTAATGAGGTCAGTACATTAGAAAAAGACTCCAAACGGTATTCTCAATCCATGAGCCCTATTATGAACTACATAAATACGAATATTGTCTTTTTTACAGTTGTATCAGACAAACGCAAACGCATACAGTATACGGAAGCCTATTCTTATCAGATATTTTTTCAGTCTAGTTATTTCCTTTTATGCCTTGGATTTCTTGTAACCTAAAACGACCAGACGACTCGTATTAAGTCATGGATAACAAATGAATGTCACGATGATGGGAGTATTTTTACTTCATTTGGATCCCTCGGTCTAAAGCTATTTACTCCCCGCAGAACAGATCAATTTCCAGAAGATACAAATAATATATTGCACATCAATAGGAGAGTGCTTGTATTTGAAGGAGATAAAACTAAGAAAAAAACTTAAAATGCTCGTCATAAAGTACATTCAAAGAAACTTACAATCGTGATAAAAATCAAAGTTTAACTTTTTATGTAAACATTAAGTAACCAAAACTTAAAGTAACTTTACCAAAGTAACAAACCAAAGTAACTTTTTGTGTAATACTCAGATTGCGGGAATTTCGTGGCATGTCAAACCTACAAAATAAAAAATTCGTTTTTCAAGTAACGAAACCGGCAGCACTGTTGCCAGTTAACTTCTGTACTTTGAGGAAATATCTGTTTTTTTATTTCTGTCAAATGAGAGAAATTTTCCATTATTTTAAGAGTGTTCTTGCTTGATAGTTCTTTTAGATTAGTTACAAGAGGTGGCCTTTTCAATTAGAATGTAAATGTAAAAAATATCATAATTCCGAATTACTTTTGTGACGTCACCGGCAAACATTTTATACACTTAGCTAAAAGAATGGCATCCTTTTAACTAAACGTTCACAAAAGATTTTGACTTGTACATATGTACATCTTTTTAAAATCATTCTCTTAGGGTTGATTTTATTAAATCATTATCATCTTTGTGGAAAAAATCACAGTTAAGACACGTTTTCTAGGCCAATTTTCAACAAGAAAATTAAAGTGTAAAAAGTTGAATAATTTTACAGTGTATTTAGATTTCTTATTTTTTAAAGTTTCATTTCAAGTGAAGTTGGTAACTTCCTAAAAACTTCGATTCATATAAGTCAGTGGTTCCCAAACTATTTTGGTCGTGGAACCCCCAAATTTGTTACCAATGATCGCGGAATTCTGAATATTTTTTAATCAACGACTTTTCATAACTTAATATATGATATTAAATGAAACCAGGCGCGGGTACAGCACGGGTACAGTCAGTGGCGTAGCCAGAAAAAAATTTCGGAGGGGGATGTTGATATTTCGGGAGGGGATATAGGGTATTTTTAGTGGTTTTCTACGGTCAAAAAGGAAATTTCCTGAGTTTCGGGGGGTATATCCCCAAATCCCCCCTTCTGGCTACGCCCCTGGGTCCAGGGGTGGGGACACTTTTCCAGACAATCACCTTTCCTTTTTAGTAGAAATGTCAAATTCTTGGAGATTATCTAAAAGTATCACGCAAGATCCTCTACTAGTACAGCTGGGGTGTATGGGGGTCCTCCCCCAGAAAATTTTTGAAATTTGACTTGTAAAAGTAGAGTTTTAACTCATTTTAAGAAGCTTTTTGGAGCCAAGAGAAGAATTGTCCAGACCATAACCTTTATCTTTTGACAAAAAATGTCAAAATGTTGTTGATTTTCCAAAAAGTATCGCACAAGATCCCCTTGTGATACCATGGGGGGTCTGGGGGTCCTCCCCCAGAAACAAAATTTGAAATTCAACTGAAAAAAGTAAGGTTTTAAGTCATTTTGAGAACATTTTTGGGTACAAGGGGGGCGGCGCTGTCCATTCTTATTTTTTTACACCATTCTAATTTTTTTAATGAAATAAAGTTTGTCCCATGGAACCCCTAAATTTTTTCTTGGAACCCACTTTTGGAACCACTGCTATAAGTATTTATAAATTGCTTTCAATCTATTTTTGTCTCCTTTAATAAATTTCAATTGTTATTAATCATTAAATTTAAATACTTAATATATCTATTTAAAATTTTTTTAATTATTAGGTAAAAAAAAGTTCTTGTTGCACACCTAGTTAAATATTAATTTTTATAACTTTTCATTAAATAAGTGAGTTTTTAGAAAGAATTTTCCTTACACTCTTTAAACGATAATTTCAAAACTGAGTAAAAATTACTCAATTCGGAGTATATTACCAGGGCCGAATTAACCATTCCGGGGCCCCAAGGCAATGCACGTCGTGGAGTCTTTTTATAAGTTTTAATTTCGAAAAGTTACGCTGGGCCTGTCTTTATATTGGCAAGGGTCCAGGAATTTTTTTGTTGGGGGGGGGGTAAGAATTTAAAAAAACCAAATTGAATCTTCTTGACGAACATAATATATAAAAGTTGTGAATAATTGCGTTCTAATTACTAAAAGGGGGTCTAGGGGTCCTCCACCAGAACATTTTTTGAATTATCCGAATATTAATCCGAATTTCGGACATAAATTTTCAAGAATTAAATAATTTTTTGTATCTTGTGACGAACGTATTATTTAAAAAAGTTTTGTAAATAATATAGCGACAAGTACCTTAGGACCGGATCCACATAAAAATCTTGAAATTTTGTTTAACTATCCCAAAAAAACATTTAAAAAAGATCTTAGGGCCCGTAGCTGAAGATAGACCCCAAGGGCAGTTGCCTATATTGCCTATTTGGTAATCCGGCCCTGAATATCCCATACTCAAACTGGCTCTGAGTCAAATTTACACAAATTTGAAAACATACATGTACTCATTTCTGAAAAAGTGCGAAACTCAAAAATTAAAATCAAGTGCTTATTGTTGAGTTTGTGCCTGGCATTCGCATAAATCGAAGTACGACGAGTGTCACGAGAATATTAATTTGGGTGTGATATTTCAAATTCTTGCTTCACGCTACCACAAACATACCAAAAATTGGGTTTTTTTCCAAAACGTATCCAATTTTCTAACATAAGCTAAAAGTAAGTATAATTTTAGTGGTGACTATTTAATTGTTTGAAGCTAAGTATGTCTAGTGTTTCAATATTCAAAGCATTGGCACGTCAAATTTGAAACAAAAAATTTCATAACAAGATGTAAGCAACGATTTACTCAATTTTGAAACCGTGATTTTTCTCTCAGTGTATAAAAAACACTTTTATTTTAACTTAACCGTCTATTTAAAAATAGTCAGATTTTTTCTACTTTTTATTTTAATGCTAAAAGTATCCTGTTCATAAAAAATGCAACACCATGAAAGACTTGTTAGATTTTGATGAAATTTACACAGCAAGTGATCTTTGTGAATGCAAATAAATGATTAAATTTTCAGAACAAAGGAATAAAATTTAATATCGAAAATCGGGTGTTTAATGTCTTCCATACGCACTGCAATGAGAGCCTCTATACGACAGGTCATCGAATCAAACAGATTGAAATTTTGACTGAGTAGGTGATTTTCGTCTAAGATTCATACCAAACCCTAAGTTTGCCAATATTGGCAACATAACAAGCAGTTTAAGCATGAGGACAAACGAACGAAATTTTAGTCGAGCTCCATAGGAGAAATTTTGGATGAGGAAATTTGTCGAGAAAGAAACTGTCTTTATTAGATGTAAAGTAAGTTTGAAACATTCCAAAAAACATGTGTACGGGATTTGTTCTGATGAATTACAGCTCCAGGATCGCTTCAAAGGTAGGGTATAACTTTTGGCTCCAAATATTTTTAGAAATTTTTTTAAGAAATCAGATTGCCCTCATTTTTTATCTAATGAGGGTGCCCAACTGCCCATGGTACCCAATAGTGCTCCAGGTCAAAACACTTCTCTTCATCACCACAGACTCAAGATAAAACACTCCAAAAATTGCGATTTTCGGCATAGCGTCCAAACCCAATTTAGGTGTCATGTTAACCAAAATTGAAGGGGGATGTCTTTAAAAGGACCATTTGTTATCAGTAATCATGCGAAAATATTTTTTGTGGATCCCATGGTAGCTTTATGCACCGATGGAATTCCATCGATGGAGCGCTGTAAAAAAAACGATACTTGGTAAATTTTTGTGCAATGACGACCGATTAACTGATGGAGCAGACAATGATAGACCTGTAGCAGTATTCTAACAGTTTGAAACATGTCGAAAAGTCACTCAATGATCCGGCACTGCCATGCGAATGAAGCCTCTTTCATCCCGTGATGACGAGACTATAAGGGGTCCCCCCAATTTTCAACTCGCCTTACCCTTTTTGGATCTCTGCTTTCAAACCCATATCAATATTGTCCAGTTTCCCTTCATCTGACCAGCGGTAAAACAGTGTGAAAAACACCCCTCCGGGAAGCCTAACATTAATCTTCTTTAAAACTCTGTTAAATGTTCATATGACATCCGTTAAGGTCTAAGGGGTATGATAACATCTAATGACAAGATAATCAACGGTAGACAACCTTCTTACAAGCCCTTAACGTTCCGTTACAGGCCCCAAATATACGATACGAATAAATCAGTGGTTGAGAAAACACTGCTCTGCTCGCGCATGCGCTATAGCTCTGAATTTGATATCATTTGTTATCCAACCATAATGAACATACCCTGAAAATTTCAAGTTGATCGGACAATTACTTCTTGGTGTTGCATTTTTTATGAACAGGAGTATACATCATAAGTAAATAATAAGCAGTAAAGGGAAATATATGTGCGCAAACGTATCAGCTTACTGTGATAAACATCGGTGAAAGTATAATACTACTTCAAGTAATTCTGTTCAACCAACTACATTTAAATACTATAACAATATCTACAAAATGCGTTTTTTGAAAAATATTTACAATTTATTGATAAATAGTTAATTAATCATTAAACAGCACATTTCATCATTAAAAGCACATTTATCATAAGATCCAACCAACAACTGCTTTACATTAATTAAAAAATTTCCATTGAAAACTGTAGCGTGTGTATTGGAGGCTGCTTTGGTAAATTTTAATTTTGCATTATTCTCGTAATTATTAACTCATCTTATTTTTATTGCACTACTTCTAACCTTATGACAGATATTAAACCCATAATTTACAACACCCTGTTTGCCACTACTAATTTCCTGATTTATATTGTTCTTTCATTGCTATCGTGTATTGTTCCCATATATTTATAATCTTCAAGTTTAAGTTTTATTGTAATTCCTTTTGTAGCTAAATTTAAGTTAATTAAGTAAGTACAATTACATGGATCGTCATACGATCCCAGGAGATGTATTTTTTACTTTATTTGTTGATTGTAAAAAAAATAAATAATGAAACTAAGATTTGATTATAGCGGAAAGTCTCCATGAGTGTATGCCCAAAAATGTGACCTTTGAAAAGATGCCTTAGTTTCCGGAAGTAAAAGATACAAATAAAATTGCACTCTCAATCATTCTGTGTCACCTGTTATTGCAACAAAACATCTTTTAAATTGCAATTTACAAGTGAGAATCCCTAAATAAGCAGAATATCACCATAGGGACTCCACACAAAAGTATCATCTTATAGCATGTCTGGGATGATTGATTAGTAAAAAGCCAAAGGAATACCAAACAGCGTGGAAAACCCTTTAGCAAGCTCTCGTGTGAACCCCTCTTCGATTAAAAAACAGGCCTAGAAGCGATATGTGTGTAAAGAAGTGGGTAGAAACGTCAGTGATTTTCAAAGGTACGTTATCTTAAAAGATAGCCCGTAGAGTTCTTTTGTGAGCTCTGTTCTAACCACAAAGAGTAAAATAGGTGTTAGCTTGTAATATGCATAAGGAAGGGTATTTTTATACAACTCGTTTAATTATAGACTCAAAAATTAACCTCGAAAAAAATAGTCTTAGCTTTAAGGACAATATGTTAAAAACCAAAGAAAATAAAACATTGAATGGGTAATTTCACCTACCACGTCAGGTAAAAGTACGCGTTCCATTTTTATGGCCAAATTACCAAAAGCAAGTATCAAAGTACAGTGTAAAAATTGTCTTTTTACGCATTTATTTCTGTGATTTTTTCACGGATTAATTCCGCAAGCTAGAAAACGAAATTTTGCATTCAAATTTTTCACCAACTCAGACAGTGTAATTCTTACACCTGCCACACAAAGAAAACTTTTTATATTGATCCTACAGAAGTGTGTTTTGGTTAAAGTGAAATTATTTACCACATTTTGACTTATTACTTCTATTATTATTTTTGTCTGAAATTTATTTATTTATTTTATGTTATGATTTCATATATATATATATATATATATATATATATATATATATATATATATATATATATATATATATATATATATATATATATATATATATATATATATATATATATATATTTCTCTTCCGCTACTGTTTTTATATTGTTTTATTACGGTGATGTTTTTGTGGCGTTTTTCTATCCTTCGGATTTATCTGTATTTGTTTCTAGATTTTCGTCATTATTTTACATATTTCTATGCAAACTACTCATTCCTTTAACTCTTTCAATTAATTTAAATTGTTTTCCTCCCCGTTAAAGATTTTTTTTTACATTTTATACCTGTAATTAATGAATTTAGGTTGTATAATTAAATCACCGTGATTGAACAATGAAAAGGGGTATATCATTTCTCCCAAATTTTGAACTACTTTCTTGATTTTTTTTGCTTTGTTTGTCTCTCTTAACAGGGTATTAGAGAATTCAAGTCTGTTCGGGGAATTTTGCTTTGAATTACCTGAGTTTAATGAGCGAGAAATTATCCAAAATGTTACTTTAAGCAATAGAAGAAAATAATGGTAGAAAAATAGATATCTTCGTACTCGATTTTTTAAAATCGCAATGTCTCGTTTAATAGGATAGAAAAGCCTTTCTATCTTTTTTATATAAGTAATATAAGAAAGATAACCATATAAAAATAAAATAAGTAGTTACCGTGGTACCATTTAAACTTAAACTCATGGGCACGATATAATTTCGAAATTGAATTCAAAAACTACAGAAATGCACAATGAAAATTAACAAAGCTAACTTAAGCATCTCTAAAATGTATTTTCATTGAAGTCGCCCCGACGACAACTTAAAAACATCATTACCGAAACGGCTCAAAACTACAGACAACTCAATCTATCTAAAGGTGGTAGACTGCGCTGTCAGAAGTTGAAAAATCCGATTCCAATGTTCAGTACCTATTTTCTATCGAAGCAGGAAGTAGTACTTGTACAATTATCAGTCTTCAAGAAGGTCTCAACACACCGCCCACACCACCATGTATCCCAAATGGATCGGTGAAGAAGAGCAAACAAGAACCACCCTTTTCCATACAGACGAAAGTGTGCCACTTGTTCGGTACAAGCAAACAGTGACCTCGAATAGATACCGAGGAGTTGGCACCAAGTGTTTGGTGTGACACCAACTTTCCTGACAATGGGCTGCCACAAAGAATCGTTATCGCCGGATACTTGGCGATAACAATGGACCTTGCGTTTTGCATGTAATCTCCAAGAAAGACAATGCGAGATATTCCACACTCAAGGTTCATATGCGTTGTTACAAAATACTATTACTTCATATATGGATGTGTCTTCCTGCTCCGATTGGGGTATTTCTCCAGTTTTAAGTGGTCAAAAGTTCTAGAATTTGTTACAAAATACTGGTTGGACGGATTTTACAGTTATCTGGATTTAGATCAGCATTGATACAGAGTTTTAGATGTTTCAGAAATAATCCATTTCCTTTTATCATTACTAAATGACTGACCTTAAGAAGAACGGAATAGTACTAAGTTTAATTTACAAGTTGCCCTTTTCCTCACTTTTGTATGAACTGTTTACCGCCACTTCCCGATGACGCATATTCCTATTCCCTATATTTATAATGACCAAATGATCACAAGAAAGAATTCTTTAAAAAATTCAAACTTGTGAAAACGTTATTCTCATACCGAATTTCTCATAGAACTGTTCGTCAACTTAGGCAAAAATCAACAAGTATTTTCGGAAATTATTGGATAAAACATTAATTATAAAACTATTCCTTTTAAACCAAATAAAAGTTCAACAAAACCCCAACAGAATATACGTCAGATAAATACTTTCTTAAGAATAAATACTTTCATCATGAAGTTTTAATTGTATCAGGAATTTTAACAAAAAATTTCATTTGCCAATATATACCAATATTTGTAAAAATACATTTGTAAATTTAAATGGGCCAATGGCCATTTGCGTTTTCGTGCAACACTTAAAAGTAAGGTTGTATGGCTACTTTTTATGGAACTCAAAATAGTAAAAAAAGGTTAAGTTAAACAACGAGAAAAAAATTTACAGTTATTCCTATTTTGGGTTTAAAAGAACCACTTATCCAACAAAAATTGTCAACCTATTTACGGTAGAGAGGGGAAAACATTGATAATGAATAATCAAAAATATATTGGGATTAGAAGGTTTTACACATAAAGGTGTCAGCAAACAAATAAATTCTATTTTCCAATATCATAAAAATATTTGTTGCCTAAAATATTTGGATGCAAACTCGCATAAAAACTACCTTAACGTAAGTTTTCTAAAGACGGAAAATTAAAAAAGCTCCAAAGTGATATTTTGTATCCTAAACTCATATTATAAGTGGTACTTATTATATATTATGAGTATTATAAGAGTATAATATATAAGTATTACTCATATTAAAAGTAGGAATAGGAAGATATGGGAGATACTTTACAGACGCAGATTTTATTTAACACTGTGCCCACCTCACAACCAAACGATACTACCGAAACCTAAATTGACCTAAGTTTCTTACTAAATACCTACACTCTCCTTAGTAGAGAAAAGGAAACCGCTAAGAAAGTACTCTATGATTAGAGGATCAGATCTGAGTTAGGGTAGGAAAAGACAAGACAATACTGTTGGCGACAATGAAACCATGTTTACAGGAGATCACTAGCAGAGAAGGGCGGGCCTTTCCAGAAACTTGCAAATTGAGAACTAAAGGTCAACGCCAAGGTCACACCTGCTGTTGAGTATTTGTTCGAGTTCATAGAGTCAAATGCTTCAAAAAATATCTTCTACCTTTCTTGTTTATTTTATTCTTGTGGGATATGTTTGAAGAAATATGCTAAAGGGTCGAAGAACTGCATTTTGTGGGACACGGCTTAATTGATGAGTTTCTCAGGCCATCCTTTCCATAATTGTACTCCGCGCAATTTCATACTGTAAGTGTGGGGAGCATAAATTTGCTTCGCATTACCTTCAAAAGAAGATGGTCGGCATTTTCTGTGCAGGAATTTGTCCTCAAGAAAACATGTGGTCAACATCTGAGGTGTTTTTAGGTGTATTGCGAGTGTTGTTTGGGAAGTAGGTCTAGTCAGGGTTCAAATATTTATTTGATTTAATTGAAATTATACGTTTTATTTTAAAATATTTATTAGTTATTCCTATTTTTATCTAACTCGAATTAAAGGAGTTTCTAATTTCTTTTAATATTTGTTTCATAGATTTTAAATATTTCTTTTTAACAAGGAAATACGAGTGCATTCTTATTTGAATCATCAGTTTGAAAAAGGGAATATGTCCAAAAACCAAGTTTTGAGAAAATCGGAAAAAAACTGCATAAATAATGAAATTTTAGTTGTATAACCACCAAATTTTTACTGGAAATTCAGGAACCTATTTATAAAAAAAGGCCAATCATCTAAACAAATTTAAGTGCATTCAAAAGAATTTTACAGTTGAAAAAAGGTGAAATTTTAAGCGAAGAAAAATCTTTAAAACCTCTTAATAGTCCAAGAAAGATAAGGTTTGAAGTGGAACAAATTGTAAAAGAAAGTTTGATGGGTGATTCTTATAGGAAATTTTCCGTAGAAAACGATGATGAAACGTATACCAAAATTAACCGTGTCCTTTAGCCAATATGGCGGATTTTCCAAAATGGCAGTCAATCGTTTTTAACTTATAACTTCCTAAAAATTTTTAATAAAATTATAAATTTTGCAGTAAATGATTAAAATTTAGTAGCAAAAACAATGGAGAGCTGTTTTTTCTCTTACGATAAGTCATTTATCCAATATGGCGGATTTTCCAAAATGGCGTCCACTAATGTTTATAATAAGTAAAATTCTGATAATAAATTCGTAATTTTTTCAGGGTATGGTAAGAATTAAGTCATAATAATAATCATATGTTTCCTCTCCTCAATGTATCGAATATGGCGGATTTTTCAAAATGGCGGACAATCATGTTTTACTTATTTGCTAAAAATCGTTAATAAAATAAAACTTTTGCAGTAAATTATTAGAATTCAGTTGCAAAAATAATGTGGAACTGGTTTTTTTTCTCTTACGATAAGTCATTTATCCAATATGAAGGATTTTCCAAAATGGCGTCCACCTAATGTTTAAAATACATAAATTATGATAATAAATTCGTAATTTTTACAGGATATGGTAAGAATTAAGTAATAATAAAATTCATCAGTTTCCTGCCCCTCAATGTATCAAATATGGCGGCAAATATTATTAAGATCCTTTTTATTTTTAATTTTTATTTTCTTAATAATTAGAAATATTAAATGTTATTAGGCAAAATATAAGCAGAATACTTATAATTTACTAAAATTTACGGGTAAATAATGTTAAAGGTAGGTAGAAATTCAAAAATTACTATTTACCACTTAGTTTGAAATATGCGGCCGCATTTTCGGAAATTATTTCTATGTATCGCAAAATCTTGGTTAATATACCATTTTATAGATAATTTAATATATAATTATTTATGTTATGCCAAAATAAAATTTATTTATATGTAAAAACGTTAAAAATAAAAAGGCTCTAAATAAGTGGCCGCCATTTTGAAAAATCCGCCATATTTGATACAATGAGGAGAGGAAACTGATATGAATATTATTATGACTTAATTCTAACCATATCCTGTAAAAATTACGAATTTATTATCAGAATTTTACTTATTATAAACATTAGTGGACGCCATTTTGGAAAATCCGCCATATTGGATAAATGACTTATTGTAAGAGAAAAAAAGTTCCCCATTGTTTTTGTTACTAAATTTTAATCATATACTGCAAAATTTATAATTTTATTAACAATTTTTAGGAAGTAATAAGTTAAAAACGATTGACCGCCATTTTGGAAAATCCGCCATATTGGCTAAAGGACACGGTTAATTTTGGTATACGTTTCACGTTACCACGTTATGACGTTATACGTTAAGAATCACCCATCAAACTTTCTTTTACAATTTGTTCCACTTGAACCCCTTTTTTGAGCTAACTTTCTTGGACTAAAAATTGACGTTTAAATTATATTTCTGCTTAGCTCAGAACACAAAATCTAGAAATAGAAAGACTAAGACAAAAAAAATTATTATGAAACTGAGTCATTAAAGCAGTAATGAATGGAGTCAACAATTCCCTCGATAAAAAAAGTTAATTTAAGAAAATTTTATTTTGGTCTAGTTTCACCACAAATAGTAAGAATAGTAAGACGAATTAACTAATTCCAAATTAACCGAACAAATACAATAAAGGGACATCGATTTCGCAACTTCAAGGGGCTACATCTCCCCATTGGGGGGTAGTAATTTCCCCCCTCTTTCCACTCATGTGCAGAACAAAGAGCGGAGATTGTTTTGAGTACAAAAAGTCAATTTGTTAACTTTTTGGACTCCATATTTCAAACCTTCAATTTAGTTTTACTTTCTATGTATTCATCTACATTTTTTTATTTTGTGAAGTTTATACTGTAGTAAAGTAAGATGCAATTAATGGTTATCATAAGTTTAAATTTTTGAAACTGTAATTAATTCAATTAAGAGAGTAATTTTAAACGAAAAATAATTTCCCACTGTAAGCACGAATAGTTTAAGTATCAACTTAAAAAAATGTTGAAAATTTTTTGAAACAAAGAGAGAGATAATAGAGATGTCACGCAGAACGTTATACAGACCCACTTATAAATGCATTTCATTGAGATGCCTGTGCTTCTTCGAATCTCCAAGCTTTTTATTATAAAAAATGAATAAAACAAGAAACAGTCCAAAGCATCGACGAACAGAACATTAACTTCAATCCCTAGCATCATGGAAATGAATAAGCGCGACTATTAAAATTTTACCACCAAATGGTTGCGTAACCTACAGTAGCCTATAGTAAAGAAAAACAACACTCTTCCCAATCGCACCCAAAAAGAACCTGATTTATCAAAGGCAGTTGCAGCAACGATTGTAAAATCAGACCTCTGGGGCAGCCGCGTTTTTAATATCAAGCGAGCTCTCTTGAATATCCATTTCTTTGTAGATGAAGTAATTAAAGATCTTTATTAACATCGCCCTGTGACCCGATACAGGAAGACGTGCTTTACTGCCGACCGAGGATCACGCAATGCTGCTTCTAACTCTTTCTGGAGCCGATGTGGAGCAAATAGGAAATCAATGGCTAGCCCCTGAAGCTACAGGCTGATCCGACCTTTTGAAAAGATACTGCTGGAAATGTAGAATGGGACACTAAAGGAGCCTAAAGGGGAGAATGGGAGAGTAGACGAAAATTTATCAGATCATTTGTTTGTCTTTTAAAACAATGTTTCTCCCCCAAACTGTGCTTCGGGTAACTTCTCCGAGTGCTCAGAGAAGTTTTTCGTGTCTCGTTGATTTCTTTCTTCAAAAGATCTTATATTTCTACTAAAAAGGGCCTCCATGGTAAAGTTTGGTTTGGTTTAGTTGTGGTTTTATAGCGCAAGAATCAAGTTAGATCAAATCCCATATGGTAAGTTTCCCTCGAAGAAATTCTCCGTAACTCAAAATTAGAGATCTGCTCTAATAGCAATTGCAGTTCAAAAATGCGTACTATCAAAAAACATACACGAAATGCATTATGAATATATGTTTTATCTGCCTTTCTAGAAAAGTACAATTTTATAATATGTTTTAAGAATATTGCATTTAAATTATTAGAGTGATAATTTATGCAAGTCCAAGGTAATAAATGTAGGATGTAAGTTGATAACGCATAATCAATGGAAACAATATTAGAAAAAATATTAATTTTATTTTTATGAAAATTAACAATATTTATTAATATAAAAGAGACAATATTTGTAACATATGTAGAAATATTTAAAATTTTTAAATCTTGGTTTGAAAATCTAAGGGGTAACAATCAAATAATCTTTAAAACGCATAAAATAAAGGCATTAAAATATCTTACTAATAAATTTGATTACGCTTTGGATTAATTTTTCTGGATCTTTCATTTCTTTAAATTAGGTCAAAAGTATTATTAAAGTAATATACGAAGAGAAATTTTCTTCTGTAAACCTAATTTTTCCTTATTTACTGACTTGTTACTCCCGTTTCTTTTCAAAAGTTAAACAAAGATTTTCGTAAAAAGTCTGGAAAATTTGACTTCCCGGCGATTGCACTTGTCTCTAACATATTCAGCTCTACAGGTGGGTATGAAAATACGCATATATTTTTACTTTATTGTGAGGCTGAAAAGTTCCCCCGCTGAGACCCAAGCTTCAGAATGGTATAGTTTTACCAGATGATTTTCATTCCCATCTCTTTCTTTCCTTGGAAACCAACTTCCGCATTTGCCAACTCATGTCAAATTTCATGTCTGGATAAACAGAAAATTTTCCGTATCCATAACAATTCAGTGATGTACTTGGCCTTATTCGGTCGCACATAATCCGCTAGAGAGCGAACAAGAATTTTTCTTTGTAAATAGACTGAATACATAATTTTCACTAAAGAGGGACCGTTTTGTTAGCATATTTTATAATAGTACTCCTTAGGTTGGATTCATACTGTGAAAGTTCAGTGCACTCTTTAATAAGGTCCTGACGCTGCATACTTTCTGTTTAATGATTAAGCAAATTCATTTACTTCAAACTGTGTTATGTCTGCTTAGTTAATTTCTTTTGAGAATTATGTTACTAAATATATATCTTTCATTTTTTTTCTCCGGAGCCATGAAAATTAATAGATTTATGAAAATGAAATTCATTTTAATTTTGTTAAAACTTTGTTTAGTTTTCAATAAGTATGTAAAAATTAAACAGTACCGTCCGACGTCAAAATTCCTATTTCAGTGCGGAAATGTAAACCAAATGACTTTTTGAATTTACTGCAAGGAGAAAAATAGCAGGCAAAAAGGTTAAATAAACTGTATTTAAACGTTTTGCAGTAATTGGATATAAAAATTCAAAAGGAATTATTATTTTCACAAAATTTAAATAAAAAACGAGTCCTGAAAAGATATGCTGATGGATGAAATGCATTAAAAACTGTATTTTTTAAAAGAAAATTTCAGGGACTTTTAAATTTAGTAGGTAAGTTATTTGTTAAGTTTTTCTTTAGTAAACGAAGTAAACTAATGTGCTTTGCCCGAGGTTTAAATATTTCAACCTAATTTGCTAGTTATAAGTGTCGATATTTGACACTACTTACCATACCCTTTCAAAAGTAGTAAAAAACCTTCCTAATTACAACAATAACACCGACGATGTCAAACGAGAATATTGTGAAACTGGTTGTTTAAAAATTTATAGAAACATTGAACTTCTATTGCAACGAACAAAAACACAGTTCTTTAAAAAATAGCTCGATGAAAGCCCAGACATGAAACAGAAATTCATGAATGAATATCACATTACTTCTATCTCAATATAAATATTCAACAGAAAGAATCAAAGCAACTTTGTAAAGAAAGACCACTTTTCGACCCCAAAGTATCATAAAGAACGGGGCGCATCGTCAAATTTGTAACTTTTCTCTAAACACTAAATGTGAGGCAAAATGAGTTCCTCGACCTCTCCTCAAAGGTTAATCAACTCCAGTATTTAACGCCAAGAATATTTAAACACCGCAAGGACTGCCTGTCATAAGCAAGCAAGACTCTTTTGACACAGATTGTAACTTTTGTAACCGAGGAATTTTGAGAGCCTTATTAAATAACAAAAGGGCCTTCTGAATATGCCTGAGAGTAATTTCGGCTCGTTTTCTTTCGGAGCGTATTAGCACAAGTGGAATTGGCCTGACTTGTCACAAAAAGGGTTAGCCGAGATGTTAGAATGCTTTAGGATAGTTTTCCTGGTAGCAAATTTGGAAGAGAAATGACGCAAATGAGCCTTGTAAATCGAAGCTCCATTGTGGAGGGCCAACCTTTCTGGTCTGACCATTAGTACTGAGGAGAAGAAAGGCATATTCAATTATCTTTCCGATAACTTCTGAATTACGGACTGGGAATAAGTGCGGTAATTATCGTATTATGTTGGCAAGTTTTTTTTCTCGCGGCAATTCAAACAGTTCCTGTTTGTGTTTAGTTCACGGTATTAATATAGATGGATTAGGAGAAACACACGTGTCAGGCTATTAATGTCTATTCTGTAGAGTGTTTAAAAATAATTTTTTAATTTAAAAGCAAGACTATGTGATATTATATTTAGAAAAATGAAAATATGGAATACAAATTTTGTTATGGGTATTTGGAACTAATAATATTATAAAGATAATATTTTTTTAGCACTAAAAGGAAATATCCTCATCAATAATTTTGCTTGTTTGTCCCCCTAACAGCTTCTGAGAACAATGGACAATTCACGCATTTTTTATCATTTTTATATTTGATAGAAATGGATGAAAAGGGAATTTCGGCTTAAAAATTTTTTAATTTAAGTGTTTACTTATTTTTCAATTTAATTTCAAAGTTCGTCTTTTAAAAAGGACGTGAAAACGGCCGCTACGTCACAAGTAGTTGTGTGACGTCAGTTGGTACAATAACAGACAACAAACTTCCTGTTCTTGCTTAGTTTTAAAACTCTCTTATAATACCTCTTAAAATACCTTACCGCTCATCGTTTTAAATTTTTGGTAAGTATTCAAATCATAAGATAGTGCATTAAGTACCGATATGCATAATAATTATGACAGACTAACATGATTGTTTGGGAGAGATCAATATTTCGTTGTGTTCAAATTGCTACATTTTCATGATGTCAGAACGAAAATATATTAAATTTTACTTTTTTGCTTACTCAATTGCCGGCACATTTAAGACTTAGTTATTTTCAATGCATTAATTATTATATTTTTATATTCAATAATATTTATACTTATATTTATACTTACTTTTTTATTAACAGTGAGTAGCATTAAATATTTTTTAAACTTAGCTTTTTGTTATAGAAAATAGATTATTATTAAATTCTCGATACAGATTTAAAAAGAATATGCACAGAGAGAAATAACAGTTTCAAATTTGTGTAAATCTATGTTTTCATTTTGGTATGAAACATTTTGGATCAAATATGACGACCCAATGCTTTCAATTTTGAAACACCAGACATACTCAGTTTCAAACAATTTAATAGTCACCACTCAAATTATGCTTATTTTTAGTTTATATTTGAAAATTGGGAAAAATTTGCAGTATATTGAAAGTTTCTTTAAGTTGGTGTGATAACGTGTGACGTCGCACTCACAACTTACTGGCCAACGTTATAGTAATGTGGGTATATGGTAATCATACTAAACACATTGCACCCTTTTTAAAAGAATGTCGATCATGATGCTTTATTTTTGAGTATCTGCACATTTTCAAAAATGAGTACATGCATGTTTTCAAATATGAGTAAATTTGGATCGGAGACTGTTTGAGTGAGTGACATACTCAGATTTGAGTATTTTACTCATTTTTGAGACTGTCGTTTTAAGAGGTTGCTACTGTTTAAAATATTTAAAACTTCTGTTCCGGCGGATCTATTATGAAACAATTTATCCATTTAAATAATATTGATTGTTATGGAAGTTCAACCTTTTGAAGGGAAATTCTGGTTTAATGATTGTCAAAGCCAGACTAACATTAAAGCTAAATCGTTTTAAAATAATTGATATTAAATCATTATAAAGAGAGTAAGGTTCTTTTCAAGAGTAATCTTTCGGCGAAACTGTGTACTATTGTACTCATTATTAGACGAGTAAAAAGTTTGCTAGTTTTGCAACTATATATTTCATTACGAACAGTCAGTCAGGAAAAGCCATTCGTCCATTGTCGATTTTGTTTTTGCACCAAATTACGTCACGATGCGTTTTGAGGGCAACTCAAATTTGGCAATTTTTAATTTAAAATTTATAATTAAATAATTTTTTTTAAACTTTTAATGCTGATTTTTGAAACTAGAACCATCTGTTTTCCCGAAAAATTGCTGTTTATCCATTTTTAAAAAAATATGGGAATTGTCCATAATATTTTTTTAACTTGGAAGTTATTCAATAAAATAGGTCTAGAGAAAATACATGATGATCTAAATTGTAAGGTAATGAAAGAAGCTTTGTTATTAAAAAATGTAACAAAATCAGTTATATTACAGAGATGTTGCACATTCATAAAAACTAAGACTTTCCTAAGAGATTAACTAATTTATGTTGTATTAAGCTCTTAATTTATTAGCTTATCATTCGGTTTGTAAAATACATAAATATAATTTCATGATTCAGAATCATGAATATTCATTTTAAAATTTGTTTACTTATAATTTGTATTCACTTGAGAAACAAATCAAAGCGGCAAACGCAGATTTAGCTCAAATGCATTGACCGATTGCGCTCATTATTTTTTCATGAAATCTTTCGCAACTTTGGTTAAGAGAGGATAAAATATAATATTTTAGTGAAACTCTATGTTTTGTAACCATACAGCAGAAAAGGAGTTTTTTTATTTTTAATTTATATGGATCACATATTATACCCCATATTAGAAGAATATGAGGTTAAGATGACAATGTGGAGATAATTTAATATTTCTCTTTTAGACAATCATGTACAGAAGAATATATTAACAAGACACGCATCCTAAAAGAGAGATAAACGCAAACATTATGTTCACTTGCGCTATTCTTAGTTAATGATACTTAAGTAGTTCTTTATATTAAGAATTTATTAAAATTTTATGAGAGTAAAAATCTCATGTTATCTTATAACTGCAAAGTTCTTCCAACTACTTTTCTTACTTTTGCTTACTTTAAATATTTAAAAATTCATATGCTTAAAATGCTTTATTTTAATGTGCTTTAAAATTCTACTAAAAGTCTACGGAATGACTTAGTAATAAAGAACCTGTTTCTCCTATTTGTGTTAGATCCTGTAAAAGTGAAAAACATTGTAGTAACTTTGAAACTTACTTAACATGACATAAAAGTTTTATTGCATAATTAATCCTCCAGTGCAGTAAAAAAACATATGGTTTCAAAGGTCATTCACATTTTTAAATTGGTAATACAAAGTAACTAATCCAACAACTTTTTGAAATGAATATAACTTGCCTTTTGCAGAAAAGTCTTTTTCAAATAGTAAAATGTGATACATAGTATACACTATACACTATACGAATTATGTATAACTAATTAGACATCACTATTTTTATGCTAGAACTGAATGAAAATTTGAATTTTCTAAGGAAATTCTTATTAATTTTGTCAATATTTTTCATAACAGTTTTCTTAATAACTATAGTATACTTTGAAAATATAAAGTTCTCCTATAAAAAGAATTTATTTAAATAAAGGTGTCTAAAACTTACATTTTGAAGTTATTCATAACGAGACCAATTGAATCGTCAGTTTGAAGAAGGGAATAAGTCCAAAAAATGACAAATTGACTTTTTGTGCTCAAAACAATCTCCAAGCTTTGCTCTACACATGGGTGAAAAGAGGGGGAAAATAACTAAACCCTATAGGGAGATATCGCCCCTTGAAGTTGTGAAATCGATGTCCATTCATTGTATTTTTTAAGTTAATTTGGAATTTAAGTTAATTTGTCTTTCTTTTCATATTCTTTATGCTGTAAACAAAGTTAAAATAAAATTTTCTCTTAATTTTAATTTTTTCAAACTTTTTTTATGCAGGGAATTTTTGACTCCATTCATATTCATTCACTCCATGCTTTAATAACTCAGTTTCACTATAATTTTGAATTTTATTTGTCTTATTATCTTTATTTCACCCTTTTGTGGTGTAAACTAAGGATAATAATTTAAATGTGAATTAAGGGTTTTTTAAAGATTTTTTCATCAGAAAAATTTCATAAGGTGGAAGAAGGGAATAAGCCCATCAACTTATTTTGACTGTAAAATATTTTTGAATATACTTATATTTGTTTTGATGATTTCTCTGTTTTCTAAATAGGGTTCTGAACTTCCAGTAAAAATTTGGTGGTTATACAATGAAAATTCCATCACTGTTGCAGTTTTTTTCGATTTTCTCAAAACTTGGTTTTTGGACTTATTCCCTTCTTCAAACTGACGATTCAATTGTTTACAGAGATAAAAAAATAACATTTTAAAGAGCACAGAAAAGAATCTGAATACTGATAATAAAGCATTCCCTGGTCTAAAACAAAGTCAAAATAATAATCCTTTCAAGTTAGTTTTTTGATGTTTTTATTTCCGACCATTTTTGAAATCTCCATTAAGGAAACAGCGGGATTCACCTCCATTGGCCGTGGTACGCTTTAGGTATGAACCATACGTTTCAAGATGGATCATATATCATACGACTTTCGTTCAACTGTGGCAGGATTATCAATTAAGAACTTGATCGATATGCTTGAACCCATAGACAAGAGTGATATATTATCAAAACCAATGTAAGCGGGACAAATCCTTAACAAAAGAAAATGCTAAGGACAGATTGAATCAGTAGGTATCGAAAGATTTACTTACATGATATTTTTTTAAAAGTAGTATTATTTAGGGAAATCATCATGTATGAATTACAAACCCCAAATTTTTTCCCCAAGATGACTTAACATTTTAAAAAATTAGACAAAAGAACTTAAAAAATAAAGCATCGGTTACATTATTTTCTGGTTTAAGGAATATATCAGTTTACTAACACTCATATCTAATTGATAGTTTTATTATGAGAGGAAAAAGTAAATGCGTACTAAATCACTCAGGTTAACAACTAGATATCTCTATTTCTTTTCATTCTATATCCGCAACCAATTCAAATTTCCATTTTCGAATTTTAAAATTTAGAGTCTGAAGGTACATCTGTCCTTAGGTACGGTCTCCTCTACACAATATCTACACTTATTCTCTCAAGCTGCGTTTACTTCAAATAAGCAAAATCCTCTAAAACCAAACACAAAAAACCCCTACAAGTAATTTATTTATAACTTTAAAATCAAGTGGGAGAAGTTTGTTTTGTAATGTACAACACCTATTCATTTTGACGTTTGAAAAATATATGCTATTGATAATATATGAAATTTGAATTTTTTTTAAATCATATTTGTAGAAGTAAACTATTCTCATTTATCCGCGTCAACCAATATTTTTAAAATAATATAACAGTACTTATAGAATTTATGTTTGTAAGTTTAAGTCTTCTCTAGAAACGAAAATATGTATTGAAAAAATATCATATCATTAGAATGGAATACATATCCAAATTTGATAATTCCTATTATTTGTTTCTTGTACATAAAATGATTTTTAAAAATTAGATAATTATAAGTTTTTCATGAAAAATGCGTTTGTTTTGCTTCAACTCCCTATCGGAAATTTTTTTCCGGTGTTCCATAAACCAGTATTAGTATTATAATCCCAGTATGATACTGGATCCAGTGTAATTTGATACAGGTTTATGGAACACCAGAAAAATTTTTCCAATAGGGCTATATCTTGCACTTTGATTAAATAGAAAAATTTGTAAGGTAGATGTACCCTTTCTTGTTAATCCTTTTATTGGTGTTGAAACCATCGACTCCAAATTTTCTTCCGTTTTCTCTGAAGGGGTCTAAGAAAGCCCCTAAGGGAAATGACCCATTGTGGTAGGTGACCGTGATCTCTAAAAATCACTTCAAGAAGGATCTTTCACGACTCCATTCCGATCACGTAATAAGAGTCTTGAGTAACGATAATGAATTACATCTTCACTAAATGCCCATTTTCCTAGCATTGTGTCCGATCAATAATACAACACTCATCCGTCTGTTATCTTAGCTGACCTCCCGTGCCCCCAGTGTTGAAATGTAACGTACCAGTTTTACAGCCAAAAACTGTGGTTTCTAAGATGCCCTTTTAGAGATATTTTTGGAATTATACTTTTGAACTTTCTGGTTTTTTGTAATCTTTGCTGGATATTTATTTCACGAACCAGTTTTCAAGTAGTAGAAACTTCTTTTTGGGAAGAATTTTTGGGAAAACAAGTAACAAAAATGCAGGTAGAGTAAATGGTCGTTTCTGATGCAAAGAAAATCAATTAACAATGATACCAATGTTACTCTCTAGTAAAGAACATTTTACCGAAAGATCTGATAGTAGTAATAATAACTAGTTTAGCTCGTGATATTTGAATATATGGTCGCAAAATCCCTGTTAGAGATATTAAGATATCACCTTATAGTTTCTATGCTTTAACAAACGAGTTTATATAACGTAAAATAAATATAATTAATTTATAATGACTGAAACCATTGCATTTTTATTTGGAAAGATCGGAATTAAGATGAAAAACACTAAGATTTTTTTAAAAAAGGTTGTTTTTGAAAATTTATTTTTTTAGAACTTTTATGAAAAACAATATTAAAACAATTAGAAAAACAAATACAAATTTATTTACTGTAAATTTTTACCATAGGTAAGCATAAATTATTTAGATAATATTCATATGTATTTAAAGGTATAAGTTAGTTAAACATTTAAAGAACGTATTTAGGAAATCAGCTAAATTATTAATCTGAGGTATTTAAAAAATAAGAGAAAATTAAAATCTTCTTCACCCTTTTTTCCTCACGTTTTGTAAAAAATATTTATTGCACAAAATAGAAATGCATCTAATTTTTTACATTTTGTTCCGGAAATTTTTTTCAAATTGCAAAATTTTGTAATAATTAACTACCCAATACATATTTCATGAACGTTAAATATTTTGCAATTTCCTATTCTTTCAATAAATTCATTTTTTGATCTGAAATTGATCTTTTTAAATGTTTTCTTTAAAAATCAGTTAATAATTAACTTTTAATTTTAAAAATATCATTACAAATGACTTTTTCATTAAATGTTAAAAAAAGTGGGATTATCATTATATTTTCATTATTATTTTATGAAACCAAGAAAACGGTATATGTAAAAAATATTATTGAAATTGTTTGCCCAAAAGTTCAAGTCATTGAAAATTATGGAATTCGTTTTTGTAAATTTTTATTAAATTTTGAAAGGAAAACATATATAATTTAAATTTTATATCTGTTGCTTTTAAAATCATTAATCAAGTAAGTGTCTATTTCAAAATTAGAAAGTTATGCCTACAAAAGTTTATCGTTTAAAAATTTCTCTTTCTTTCAATAATTTTTATAAGAAATTAAATAAATAACGTAAAATTGTAATTTCCAAAAAAAAATATAAATACTTATTTATTTACTGTAAAATGTATTTATAATTTGCTAAATTAAGTAATAATAAAGAATTGAAAGTTCATGTTATTATCTTATTTTTCCTAAAACATACATAAAGTTAAAAAATAATAAAAAGGAAATAAAAATAGTAAAATTTAACTCAGAACAGCAGGTAGTAGTCAGGTAGTGCTCGAACTAATAAGTTTCATTATGCATTTCCTTAAAAGTATCAGCATCAATATCGAGTAAAATATTTCTTTAATTTCCCACTCTCTTAGTTATAATCACACAGTAATAAAGTAAAGGAAACTACCTAGTTTATAGTTAAAGCACTTTTATTTTAAATTATAAAATATAAAAATATGATGAATAAACACAAATTTGGCAAGTACTATAATCAAATTAATACTGTCTTTTTCTTCTTTTAAACTAACCTAATTTTTACTACAAAAACTAACAGGTTTCATTTAAAATTAGACTCATGATAAATTCTAAAAGCATTCCTGATGCATATTACATCCGTGTTTGAACAACAATATTTAGTCAATCCACCTATGCTTAGTAATTTATGCATTGTGGGATTTTTTAATTTCATATTTTATGAAAAACATTGTTTTTAATTTAAAATACAATAAATACATACAAACATACATAATAAAAAGTTATTTCATTAACATTAATTTATTTGTGTATTAAATTTATAGCATATAATGTTTTAAAACATTACAAATAAATATCTTGAAACTTTAAATAATACCTAAATTGTTAGCTTTAATAGTCTGCTGGGAAAAAAGTTGGTGTTTAATAATTTTGAATCAATGTTTCTGTAAATTTTATGCAGAAAATGAAAATTTAAAGGAAAAACAATTTTAAAAAATTTAAAGTCATTTTAAAAGTTTAATTCAGAACACTCCATTTATCGCACTAAATTTTACTTAGGAGTATCAACATAAGTTAGTTGAGTTGAAGATTATTAGCTGACAAACTTGTCGCTTCGCCTTCATAAGTTAAAAGTTAGTTACAACATTTGTAAGTAAAAGGTTAAAATCGCGAGACTTAACTGATTATTTCATTTGAAGCTCCCCTCCCCCTGATTAGTATTGTTTGTGTAATCTAACTTTAAATTATTTGGCCTCAATCGCTAATTAAAGGCAGGCCTTCCATCATCAGATGTTTAAGGTTATAGAGCTCATCAAAGTATTTTAAAAAGAGAATATTTTACACTTTGTCAAATAATAGATTAAGCATAGTGCAGCGGGAAAATCAGTTAATAAAAAAAGAGGTTTTCACAAATTTTCCTTCTTAAATGAGAAAGAAAACCATCGTTGGGTCTATAGGGCAATACTCAAGATCAACTTACTGTTCGTAAAATCGTAAATTCTTGTTAATTTGAGGATTGTAAAAACGAGAGTCAACTATATGTCTCCAGATACAAAAAAGATTCCAAAAACGCAATGGTTCCACACAATCTATAAATTCGGTGGACTATACAGGGTGTTTCAAAATTGCGTTGCACGGCTTTTATTCGGAACCAACTTCTCCTAGGATCATGGAAGTAAGGTCTACCCCTAGGTAAGTGAGCCTGGAGAATGCACTGAAATGACTTACAGCGCCCCTAGCGGTGAAATTAAAAAGTTTAAAAAAACTAATTTAAAAACTAAAAGAGATAGAGCAAAAACCGCAATCAGAGTATTGTTGCCGAAGTCATAAGGAACTCACTGAAAAAAATTCATGAAAATATCTTGAATATTCGCCGAGATATTAGCATGTGAAAATAGCACTTTTTCAGGGGTCAAAAAAGAAAAAGTTCGCATATTTGCAATTTTTTTTATTTTTTGATTTAATTGTGTGTTCCTTAAACTAAAAAAAAAACGCAAAACTACAAAATAACACTGACAAATTTGCAAATATGCGAACTTTTTCTTTTTTGACCCCTGAAAAAGTGCTATTTTCACATGCTGATATCTCCGCGAATATTCAAGATATTTTGATCAAAATTTTTTCAGTGTGTTCTTCATGACGTTGGCAACAATACTCTTATTGAGGTTTTTGCTCTATATCCTTTAGTTTTTAAATTAATTTGTTTAACTTTTTAATTTTGCCTCTAAGGGTGCTGTAAGTCCTCTCAATGGATTCTCCAGGCTCACTTACCTAGGGGTAGACCTTACTTCCGTGACCCTAGGAGGCGTTAGTTCCAAATAAAAGCCATGCAACGCAATTTTGAAACACCCTGTATAACCACGTCTCTTAATAACACTTCAAAGTGAGCGCTTATTATAATATAGTTTTCAATTTTGAGCCCTACCAAACCAAAACCCCATCGGGTCAGAGGTAGAGCATACAGGTTCCTGCCCTTACTGATCTGACCTCAATTCCCATTCACTCTGTTCATCTCGCTTGCTCTTCTCTGACTCAAACTAAGGTGGGTCGAATAAAGATAGTTGAAGTTATAAATAACGTTATAAGGTAAATGTGGGTATAGTGGACACTGTACCAATAGTGGCCACATAGCTGATTAATTTTAAATAGAACGAGTTAGAGGCATCAAACAGCGTCAAAATTCATAGGCATAATAGATTGTACAATCAGGTAAGCTGGTATATTACAACCGATACCACAGATCAGCATGGGAAGGATATATAAATATTTGAAAATAACAACATCGGGCAAGTGACTGAAATTTGATTTTGCTTATTGAATCGCGTAAGGAAACGGGTATTTCCGAGCTGATTTTTTGTACTTATTACCTTTTTATTGACTTTAAAATTTATATTTAGATAAAGAAGAGTGTATAAAATGATACTGAATAAAATTTATTTGAAAATGTTGACTTTACAAGGATTTATGGGGGTGTCCACTTTACCAACACATAATCTTAGATTTTCCAATAGTGGCCACTGCAATGGCTTCTAAAAGAAACATAAATAATATTTAATTGGAATCAGTTTTTCTTCATAAACTGTTGACTGTGCTTTAAAATGAATGTTGAATAAATTTTGGTTTCATTCTGGCTTCGGGAACCAAAGTTTCTAAAACATTGAATTACAAGCTAAATTCCTCTCAAATCAGCTACAGCGTAGGCTTTGGGCCGAAAACTATCAAGTCTTTTTTAAATAAAGCTAATTTGATTGGATCTAAAATACATTTCGTTGGGAAGGAAGATTTAATTAGAATTAAACGACTATACCAAAAAAAAACCCGAATTTCATGCATAAACCCCTCATATAGGCAGAAAAAGAGAGGTGTCCACTATTGATGCAAGAGGTGTCCACCATAGAAACAAAAGCTACATCTATGTGGCCACTATAGATGCAATTTGGAGTCATTTTTAAAAATTAATTAAAAATACTTTACCCAATCTAATTAAAATTTTGAATGGTAAAATCGAAAGAAGAAGATCCAATTAACCTAAAAATAGAGGGATACCCGTTTCTTAACAAATAGGTTGGTATTTATTAAGAATTCAAGCAAAAATTTTCCTTAAAGTGTCCACTATACCCACATTTACCTTAGTAAGTTATAAAAAGTAACTGAATTATGTGTTTCATAACTCATATTGACGAATAACGTGGTTCAATAACTTCAGTAGCAAGATACACAGTTGTTTTTGGGCCTTACTTTGTCGGCAAGTTATTTGGTAATGTTATTGATCAGAAAATTAAAAATCACATTTTTTTTTATTTTCTGGACTACCTACTTGTTCTTTGATAAACTATTTGAATTTTTCATTCAATATTGGCCGAGGGAGAATTTTAGAGATAAGACCTTTTAGTGTTGGGTTGGGTAAGAGATAATTTTAACGCCTTTAAGAGCGTATTTCACGCATTGAAAATTGGAAATACGCTTTAAAAAACTTGCCAGGAGTATTTTCACGCTTTGAATATTCAACAAAGGTTTAGCTTAAAAAATGCATGGAGCCCTACCGAAAACTACTAATATTTTTTGTCTACACCAAACACCAACTTTTATATTTTCTACTAATTGTTTGTTTGGATTGTTTTGTTTTTATTTGTTTTAATTTTTTCTAATTTGTTTAACATTTTCTACAAATACTTAACATATTCTTTAATTGTTAAAAACTAAATAGCATACTAATTTTTTCTATTTAATTTTTTGTCCATTAAAAAAGTAAGTATTTTTATAGAAAATTGGTATCTGTATTTGTAGTTTATGTTATTTCCGTATTTCACTTTTCGTAAAAAAGACAAGGAGTATTTTTACTCCTCCAAAAAATCCTAGGAATAACACTGGTTATAAGGGATTTTCACAGTTTATATTTATAAAATTATTTTTTTTTGGCATACTGACTTTTATAGTGGCTCAAGAAAAATCAACATGCTAAAAACATTAAATTGTATAGTTATAAACTGTTAAAATTCATTTATCCGATTTATCCCGCTCTTACCACTTTACCCCACCCGACCCTATACCTATAAGAAAAGTTCGATAATCTTAATTTCTACGGATAGTTGAACGTTACACACCCAAACAATACGGAGCGCAAACAGGAAAAACCCAGCCCCACCCCCTAACAGTGGAGTCAACCCCCAGCGACTCCGCTAGTCCAGTTGAACTAATTAGTTCCAAGCCGCGGATCATTCTCAAGCGTAAAATGTTGGGAAGAGGTCTCCCCTCAACCGTGCACGCGTTAAATCGAACTGTTCAGGGGCAAACGGTAGTTCGAGGCAGGTGAGGAAGAGTGTCAACGCACGAGAAGTCAAGTGAAGGCTGATGTTTAGGGGATCCGAATAAGAGGCAGCTGGCGGCACGTTGAAAAAATCAAAGCAAGCGCCCCAATCTGAGGGTGGCAGATGTTGTTGTCTAACGGACAAATAAAGTAGTTGAAAAAAGCAGAGATGAAATCAGATTGCTGACTGAGAGTAACCGGAAAACAAAGCTTTTTATTCCGTCAGCAGACATTTTGAAGGATTAATTGGGCTTTGAAATGGTAAATTTGCCAATACGGGGCGCTTGGTTTCCTTGTGTTTCGTGCCATAAAATGAATCGATAGAAGAAAAATTGAGTCACGGTGAAAAAGATTGCGAGAGTATCATAGAAACTAAACCTCCTTATGTCTTTTAGAGGAAATCAGAGATAATTTTTATAAGGTTTCTTCTTTAGATGTTTAAAAGTTTTTTTTCTTTAATGTGTTACCTAGAACGCAAAAAATGGGAATGAAAAAGAAGGAATAGAGGAAATAAGAGATACTTTTATAAGGTTTCTTCGATGTTTAAAAGTTTTTTTTCTTATATGTGTTATCTAGAATGAAAAAATAACATCACCTTCTGTTGTAATTTTTCTGGGAAGTCGATTCTTAGTAAAATGTTTTTACAAAACTTTGAAATCTTCAGTAAACATAGTTGCTACATAGATATTTCTCTAAAAATAAAAAATAATTTTTGGTTTCCGATTTCAGTTTTTCTAACACGGCTGTCTTACTACAATTTATATTCACATGTTTGAATCATGGAAACTATATCAATTCTACATTTGAAACATTGGTTTAACCAGTGGTTTTGCTCTAGCACATGGTCAGTAAAAATTTCTTTTGTGTGAATGAAAATACTTAATTTCTGTTCTGAAGTCTAAAATTTAATTATTTTTACCGTTTTACTGTACAGATATACCATCATTATTTATAGTAAGTTATTAAGGAGAAAACTGAAAATTACTACACAATATCACAAAGAAGTAAAACCCATAACCTTTTCATGTTGAAGTACAATCGAGATTTATTTAAATTGAAATAAGCATGTGAACTTTGAATGTATAAAAAATTTAATTTTAGACCTAAAAAGAAAATTTTTAATAACCTATTAACAAAGTAATGAACTTTGATATTTAAAGATTCTTTTTTATCAATGAATCATTTTAGAATGTCAAGAATGTGTCTGAATTCTTATAATTTAAACTATTAGAAAATTTCTATTGAAAAACAGTATTGTTACCTCTTTGGCACCCATAGCCATTACTCCCCACAATGAAAGGAAGAAAAAGGCCAATGAGGGAAAACACGGTGCATACTCATCAATTGGTCCTTTTCTCAACCGCTTCCCCTTTTCACCCCATTCCTCCCTAAAAAAAGGCCACCTCAAACACCGTGTGGGCAGGGGATAACTAATTACTAGTACCCCATTCCCGCCTGATCCAGAATACAAAGAGGAGTACGTTAAAACCGCCAAGGATATCCTTCCTCCAGCAAAAAATATTGGGATCACGTAACTAACGACAACGGTTCGACTCATTTGGAGTTTCGACCTAAATGAACCAAGATCACGCTCTTGTAGAGTTGGTTAATATCCGGTTCCTTTCTCCAGTGAAAGGTTCTAACGGTTTCCTGTACAAGTGTAGTGTGACCAAGGGTTCACCTGCAGAGGACACCGGTATTTAGTGCGACGAGATAAGTGAAAAGGATGAGGCCATAAGGAGGGGAGGGCCAGCCTATCCCCCCGTAATTAGTTGGAGGTCTTGGGGAGATGCTATTAATACTGGACCGTAGCGAACAAAGAGAAATCAGGGTTGGTTGCAGACTCTTTGTAAAGAGACCGGAAAGTAAGTTACACCTTAAAAAAGGAACATGACATCGTTTAATTGAAGTCTTTCGTCTTTAGAGCAATACGTGAGGTCTTTTTTTTTTCATTCCAAGGCTTTTATCTTTTGTATATGGACTACAATTTTTAGTCTAGAATCCCTTTTCTTAAAGATAAACTTTAAACGAAAGCGATCGTAACTTTTAGTTAAGAAAATGGTTCATTTGAAGAAAAATGTTTGAAAAGTGCATACAGTTTCCCACTTGGCGAATTACTTTATCTATGCATAATTAAATCTTGTTAAAACACTAAATAAGATACCAGAGAAAGAGGAGCTATTGCGTGTTATATGGAAAAGAAGTAAAGTTTCTCTTGAACTTAGAAAGATGTACTTTTATTGGATTAAGATATTTTAAAGCAAAAAATACTTTTGTTCATCAACATTGCCATTGGAAAATATATGAGGGGCACTGCACTAACGTACATGTGAATTACAACACAATAACTATTAAAAGACTTAGGTAAAATATTTCAAGTGTGGAAACACAATGGATATACCTCTTCAGTTTTAGAACTTCTTAACATCCTTACTTCCAAAACTTTAAGATCTACACAAACAGTATAGAACCACAAGAAAAACCTTTATTTTTTCCTTGCTATATCTGTTTCTTCCGTAAAGAAAAAAGTATCCTTATTCTTGTATATTTAACGATACAAACTTAAAATCTTCCCAGCCTTTTCTACAGCTAGAAAAAAAGCGCGGGAAACTGCAGCAGCGAGATGGAAAGGGACGCGCAAAACAAACTTCCGAGAATAAGTTAAGCAACAAAAAAACCACTACGTGACCAATTCACTTGTCCCGTTATTAAATAGACCAGTCTGCCATTGAGATGAAAAAACGTCTCCCAAAAAGAAAAAGCAAAGAAAAAGGAAGTCATCATCCCATTGCGCGCTTCACTTCACTGCAAAGCAACCAAAATCTGGACCTTGAAAAACTTTCTTTAGGGTTACTAGATATTGGGAAAAAATTGCCTTTTCTTCGGCTATGGTAACGCTACGAGATATTGTTATATATTCCATTGATGTAATAAACCCTTGCTTTCTCGAAGCCGCCAAATTTCGATATATGTGGGAGTTACAATGCGTTGTGTGGAATAAATGTGAACGGATGTTTTTGTTTTTACTCTCACATACAACTTTATCTTTTGGATTTGAAAGTGACCAGAATAGAAAAATGGGTCGTATGAAGAGAGAAACGTGACTAATTAAAAGTCACGTATGTGTTTTGGGGGATTGTAAAAGCAGTTTCAAGTAGAATTTTTTCCGCAGATGAGTGTTCGGATGTAAATGGAATAATATACAAAAAACAAATATTAATAAGAAAGATAATTGATCAAAATATTTATTTAAAAATATCCCAGCTAAAGAAAAGGCAACAATCATCAATCATTTATAGGTTTCACATTGATTTTCCTTAAGCTCAAGTGTTTGAAAGAGGTTATCCCCCATTCTATTTTTCTATCAGAAAAATAAATGATTGAAATAACTGATAACTTTTAAAGGACTTTTTGATTATTCAAGTCTCTTTACACAAGTGTTTTCAGCTACTTATGACAATCCTGATTTAATTGAACTTCTCAAAAGAATTTATGGTCTTAAATATAAATACTAATTTCTATTTTTACTCTTCTAAAAATGATGCCCTGCCATACATTTATATCATTCAATATCCCTAAAACTGCATAATTTGGCGATTTTTCCATTTCCAATATCTTCCTTTCGCTGGCAACCCTGCCCCGCCTAAGTATGGAAAAAGTATCAAGCCAATTGCTTCAAGGTTTCTTTTGGGTCATCTCCCCCTCAGAGCACCTCTCACGCTTCATGTCTTTCGACGCGTGAGAGTTTTTCTTCGTATATTGTCACTTCTGGTTCGTTTCGCAGCGATTTACTCTTAATTCCCAAGCCATGTCGGAGGAACAGACAAAACAAGACGGCTGCCTTGAAGACCTAGTGATCTGCATCGCTTTTTTTCTTCGAGATGGTTAACTTTGGTTTGAGTGGTTTGGGAAAAGTTTGGAGCTATCTTATTATCGAAGATAATGGATGTTAGGGGAGATCGAAGCTCACTTTCTTTCGAGAGTTTAGGTAAAGAGTTGGTGTATTTGCATGTTTTGTTTTCTAACTAAACTAAATTATCTTATGGTGTACTAATGAATTTTTGTAATTTTTCAGTTAAAGTTAATGTTGAAACTAGAGTGAGGCAAGTTGATTGCACTTAATATTTTTGATGGCGTGTTAGAATTTGAATTATTTATAAATTTTATTTCAAATGTTATTTCGGTAATGAAGAAATTTATTTTTTAAATAAATACAAACTTAAGTCAAACTACACAACATAAAAACGTTTTATCCAGTCGTGATACTATTTAAAAAGAAATTATTTGATTACACCAATCTATTTAGTAAAGAAATTTTACTAAGATTCTGAATCTAAACTTTGAAAGACGGAATAAAACTAGTGTTTTCATTAATTCTAACATCAGCACTTCCTTACTTTTTATCATCTTTAAACTTCTACCGAATTTAAAAAAGGGGAGAGATTTAGTCAGAACTAGGAAAGGGGAAAAATAAATGAATATAGTTAGAGAATAAACGAGAAAAAATGAGGTATAGTAGGATGTGAGTTTTAAAGAATTAGGTAGACAAATATGCATATAACCAGAAGAACTTGAAAATGTAAAGAAGACAAAAGGAAAACAAAACATCATGTAGTATGAGACTGAGAGAACAATAATGAGAATGAAATAAATAGAATGATGGAAAAGAAAGAGAGATGGGGATCGGAAGGAGAAAAACAAAACCAGAATGGGTCCCCCAAACGGAACCCCAATGGGAGAAAATGTGATGAAAATCAAATCAGGGAAGGGAACTATGAAGGGAACCGGTGCAAACAAACCGAACAATAAGTAGCCGTGCTTTCATTCGTAATGCCATCACGAGACGAACTGAGAGAGCGCCCGAGGGAGGAACAGATTCCGTTAGATCATCCGCACGCGAACCGAAACACCTGCCCGATTCCTCCCTCCCTGGGGATGGGAAAACAGATCAACTTCCGGACTGCGATCGATACAAAAATTAGACACCCTGTCATTAGGCCTAATGGGGCAGGGTTTGTCTACATTGCTCTTTACGGTTACGTGTGAGAGAGAGAGGAAAGGAAGAAGACCGTCGCGTATGATAGTATGAATTACTGTTGATGAGAAGAAGTATTAAAATGTAAAGCAAATTTTTGAATGCGGGATCTGACTCGGTTGCTTTAGGAAGTAAAACTTTTATAGGTTACTTTTAAAAAAATTAATCAAGTTTGATTAGAGGTTAAAAGTGAGTATTTAAAAACAGTAGATAAAGGGGTGTACAATTTTATTAGAGTGTGCTAAAACCTCCTTTGAAATATGTCCATTGTTGTTGTTGTCGTGTGCCACTTGGAATACCCAAGCTCCACAAGGATTCAAGGCAAAGAGGGGTGCGGCTCCTGAGAAAGTGAGGCCCATAAATGGCAGGAGTCCGACTTCTGCCTCATGAGATGATAGATGCTGCCACTATCTATCGCCACCTCCACAATTTTGCCATGCATCTGAAGGGGAGGGAAATAGTCTCCAGACACCTGGACAGAAGGTAAACTGCGCCATGACCGACCTCAGGACTTTCGGACCCAAAGATTTAACGAGCACGTACTCCGCATATACTCGGTGGGTCTTCAGCGGTGTCGGGAATCGAACCCGGGACCCTCCGATCTCAAGGCCGATGCCTTAACCACTAGGCTCCCCACAGCCGAAATATGTCCATTGAATTATGATTTAAGTGTATCTTAGAGAACGCCGGCTGCAACTGTGATCACTAAGTTTCGTATCTTAGCCCTAGGTGTGTAGTGAAGAATCCCTTTTGGACTCACGTTGAGGTACACGAAAAACAACTTATGCAATACGCGTCCAATTTCTAAGCTAAGGACTTGAATGACTTTCTGTAGAGCTTGTGTTGTTACCCACAGCACCGCCCTCTAAATCAGTGTCCTGACTAAGGACTTACTGTCTTTTGGGGAGCGCGTAGTAGTCCCATGGCTTTTAGTGAGCCAGTGAGAGTACGAAAAACACCTTCTATAAAAAGTTTCTTTTAGAGCACGTGAGGGGTACACGAAGAACTCTCTACACTAAGTGTCCCATGGTCTCATGGGCAGTCCATGTTGCTACCCAAAGCATTCTTTTCAATATCTGTTGTTCCCATGACTAAGATCTTAAGACCCTGCACAATAACTGTCCTCCTATTAAGGTCTTAATTGTCTTTCAAAAACACATGTCAGTATACAAGGCACCCTCCCCATGGATAAGGACCAAAGTTTCGTTAAGGGAGCACATTGCGGTATTTAAAGAACCACTCATCAATAAGTGTTTCATCACTGAAGACTTGAGTGTCCTTTAGGGAGCTCGTGCCGGTATTTAAGGCATAACGTCCACGACAAGTGTCCCATGGGTCCAAGAGTCTTTTGGGGAGTACCTTACAGTCCCTTAATAAGCACCTACAGTAAATGCCAGTATACAAGGCACCCTCCACAATAAGGGTCCCATGGGTCCAAGTGTTTTTGGAAAGATACTTGATATTCCCAAAAAACCACCCTCAGCAATAAGTGTCCCATTGGTAAAGAGTCTTTTGGTGAGCTAATTGTGGTACAACAATTGTAAACAAGTATCCAATGGGCCCAAGAGTCTTTTGAAAAGTGCCTTTTGGTACCCAAAGAACCTCCCTCTACAGTCTACAATATGTGTTCCATGAATAAATTGCCTCTTGATGAGCTAATTATGATACCCAAAGAACTACCCTAGATACTAAGTGTCCCTTGGCTGAAGACTTGGGCGTCTTTTTTGGGAGCACGTGTCGGTATACAAGGTACAACATCCACAACATGTGTCCTATGAGTCCAAGAGTCTTTTGAAAAGCTCCACTTGATACTTGAAGAGAGAATCACCCTCTACAATACCTGTCCCATGGGTAGTGAGATAATTGTGATACCTTAAGAATCAACCTCTACAATAAGTGTCGCATGGGTCAAGACAAATGTCTTTTGGTTGGAGAATTGTGGTAGCCAAAGAACCACCTTCTACAACCAGTGTCTCATAGGTGTCTTTTAGTGGGAGAATTATTGTGGTACTCAAAGAACCACCCTCTTTAAAATGTGCCCAATGGGTAAAGACAAGTGTCTTTAGTGGGAGAATTGTGGTGCTCAAAGAACCACCCTCTACAACAAGTGCCCCATGGCTGAAGGCTCGAGTGTCTTTTCTGGAGCGCGTGCCGGTGCTACACAAAGCGAAAACAGAGATCCCCACGGAGAGAGAGAGGAGATGGGGCGCGCGTCGTCGCACGCGGCGAGAAAACCACCTGCTCCCCTCCACCGCTGCCCCGAGAAGCCAACAGGTGAAAGTGAACGGCAAGAACAAGCGCAAAGAGCCCGCAACACAAAAGCAGAGTTCCGTTGAGCGTGACGTCACGGAACCTTGAAGACCGCTTTTTAGTGTCAGGTAAGTCTCCGAGAGGCCGCAAACGCGCTTCAGGTCTTGATTCGAACAGTCTTTCTCCATCATCTTCTTCCTCGGATGCTGTATGGATGGAGGGCTGAGCGAGGGAGATATGGATGAGTGTGGGATAATCTGGTGATAGGTCGGACTTGCCTTTTGAACTGTTGTTTGTTGAGTTGAGTTGTCAAGGAAAAGCATATCTTCTGGATTACTTACTCCCTTAGTGATTTTGTATGGCTCCTTTAGATATGGTAAGTGGAAAAATCTCTTTCATCTTGCCTCTTCAATCACTCTTTGTCAATTTTTAAAAAAAATAAAATAAGTATATAATTTATAAGATGATTACAAGAATTTAAAAGAAATTAAAAAACTTGAATTTTAAATAATAATAAAAAAACTTAATTAGTAGTTATTGAAAAAGGAATGAGTAAAAAACTCTAAATCATTGAGAAGGGGATTAATTTCATAGCCAATCATAAGCCCCCTTAAATTTACTAAAAAAATATTAATAATTCAAAGTTTAGCCCCTATACTTTTTATGTAATCATAAAGAAGTCATAGGTGTCAAGAGAAGTATTTGGTTATTAAAGATAAATATTCCTTACATAAAAGGAGGTATTTTCTAAGAGGCTATTATATTTATCTAAAACGTCCAAAAAGATCATTTAATTTAATATAATAAAAAATAAAACTTTGATAAATAAATTACCTGAATAGAAATATGCCCCCTAATAAGAGTAATTATCATACATGTATATGAAACTTAAAAGCCTTCTTTTTTAAATACCTTATAACATACCATACCTTTACATACCATATAATTCAATTAATGTATTGAAAAAAAATAATTGAATCTATACAGTTGGCACTACCATTGTTAAAAGCTCTTACACTTTAGCTTAAATAATATTCACTCTGGTTTATTTGCCCCCCCCGGTGCTCATATGGCAAAACTTTTATCAAAACATCCACTTGAGGTATTTTCATTTATAAAATGTTTGTAAACAATAAAAAGGGTTTTACTCTACTCTTTCAATACTTGTAATTACTTCAACCTTTGTCCATGTTATTTTATTATTGAAACTCTAATCTACTCAGTAAACTACAAACTTGGAAATCTTTTCAGGGTTTTTAAGGGTAGAACTTTATTTTAAATCAAAGATTTTCTTCTTTATCATCCTGGTGCTCTTTTACATTCATAACCATAATACGAGAAAGGATATTCTCTGCTTCTTCTTCTACATCATCTGTGATCATTCTTTCTCTTGAGATACATTTCATCAAATCTCTTTGTAAATCAAGCTAACTCTTCCTGATTTCCAAACTAACTCTTCCTTCCAATTTTTTTAAATTTAAAGATCCCTTATCATATGTTATCACAACTGAAACTATAAAACTAACGACCCTTTATCTCTTATGGATGTTGCGGTAAAAGCATAGAAACTCCGTTCAGAGCAGCAAAATTTTAATTCTCTGTTCAGGGGAATATAAGCGTAATACTTCTCCTGCACACTTTAATCTCAGCTGTAATGTGCCATATTTTCCTTCGCATAGTAGCTAAATAAGTTTTTATTATGTGGTGAGAAAATTACTTGTTTAAGTAAAATGAAAATGTATTTACATTTTTAAAAATTTAAAGTTTTGCTTTTGTTCAAGGTAGTTAAATTGTGAAACTGAATAAATTATTCTTAACAGTAACTCTTTTATAAAATTTTCAAATTTTAATTTTTTTAAACAACTTTGGCAATTTTTATACACTTAATCAAATTCTCAAATTTTTATTAGGTAAGTCCTTGAAAATGACTTCATATCCATGATAATTAAACTGTTTATTTCATCAGTTGGTAGTCTTAAAATTAGAAGAATCATTTGTCTCAATGTAAAACGTTTAGTAAAGTATTAATCTAATCAAAACACAAAACATTTATCCATTTAACTCTGTTTAAAATAACGTATACAATGCACAAATAAAGATATCCCTTTTTTCTTGCAGAAAAAGTTACCTTTTAGATCTGTTAATAATATTTCACCAATTTATTTTTTAAATATAGCAACGCTTAAAATGAATATCTTATTATCATTTTAGTTTTATGTTATTAACTTATACGAAGTTAATGAATCAGGAAAGATATTTGAAATCTCTTTATATCACAGTTAATACATTTTCATTCTAAGTATAATTCGATCCAACTTAGTATCAATTGATGTTAGTCAAGAGTTTATGACTTATTTAAGATGTACAGTTGAAATAAACGTATAACTTCTTATTTAAATATTTTATTATACTTATAATGATGCTAGACTTAGCTTTCATTAAGCGCTTCTTGGATTTAAGTATAATATTATTTAAATTAATCTGTTTAAAATTATTGTTTGTTTTATCAATTAAAAAAGGCGCTATACGGTAGTAATTCACAGGTGTAAAGGCCCATTAAATTTCCCATCAATTTCCATAAAATCAAGCATTTTAATTTCAAAATAGACTTAAAATTTTATTAAAAATTAATACGTGATACGTGAATTGCTATACAATGAAAATGAAGTATTGAAAGAAATTATCAGTTTTAGTCTTTAGTATACAGATTTGAAACAATTATTTTTTAATATGAGCTCCACAAAAAATAAAACATATACCTACACATTAAAAAATTTAACTGGCATTAATTATTATTTAATTTAGGATCATATCTCATCTGTAAATATATGAAGTTTTCGAAATTTTGAAATTTTCTTTTTTTTGTTTCCTTTTATATATTGTTGATATATTGTTTAACATTTAAAAGCACTACGTGTCTGTATCTAGAATTTAGCTGTTATATTTTTCATATTTAACTGATATTTTAACTTTTCTACTTATATTATTTGTCTAATCGTCTAAAAAATAGTTTCAATACTTCTTTAATATTTTTTAAGGATTTTCTTTAAGTATTTTCTGCTTTGTTCTAACTTTATTGATACCAAAAACAGAATAAAAGCAAAATATTCACTTTGAAAACATTCTTGATTGAATTTTATCACGAACAAAAGGAGAAGAAATTTTACTTGACAGCATTAAAAGCAGATACTTTTCAAACTCAAGGGGTTCGCATGGGCCCATTGCTCTGAAAATCCAGGCAAAATATAGTACTAATACAGCTTACTTATAATTTTCCTAGATTTTAAATTGAATTTAACAGAGTGATATGTGGGTTGTTCTAATGTTGTTTAAATGTGCCCCTTTACCCAATGTTTTTTGTACAAATAAATTGATCTAAGAATTAGAGAATTGGATACCGAACTAAGCCATTTATTCTTGGGTTGAACCTTAATATCAACATTTTTACTTTTCATTTAATATAATTTACTTTTCATAGTAGTTTGCTTTTTCATTTATTATATTTTATTATTATAAACAATTATGTTTAATCTATAATTATACGTATTTTATTTTTAAAACGTTATAAGGGTTCTTCCAAAGGTTGGAATATAAGCTAAGCAGACAATAATTTACCCCAAAAAACCCCAAATTAATTATTAAAAACTTAAACTTAAGAATCAGATCGTTCTTGAATTCCCCAAATATGCCGTATAAACCATCATTCCCTTACTTCTCACACGATTAACACGAATAAAACATAGTGTATACAGCTTCGAAAAGAAAACCTCCTCCTCCTATTTGGTTACCTTTTTTCCTCGCTTCCCTGTAATTAGTCTTTGATACTCTTTACCGACAGAGATGCGTGTGAAAATTCCCCAAAGGACGAAAATTAGTAAGGTCTTTATGTGATCCGAGATCGGGCGGTAGGTCGCTGTCCCCTACGACCTTTCAAGGAACGGAGAAATATTTGTGTCCGTCTATTAGGGTCAAGCCTTTCCCGGGAACATCTTGTGCTTTTGGGGTTATACCTTTGGGTCCCGAGCAGAGTTGTCGATCAAGGGTCGCCAGAAATTATTATTTTCGATGGAATAAATAAATAAATATCAGTTGAGAGATGGGATATGTACACAGCATACCCTACCGTTAGCTAAGTAGGTGCAGCATATGTGGTCATGTTCAGTGCTTTGTAATTTAGGGAGGTTATTAGGAATATAATTTATCAGGTGTTCTAAAATTTGTCATGCTTCCGGATTTGGTTCTTAGTTTAATGTTTTTATGGGAATGTAGTGAGATTATCAAACGAATCCAAAGACCTTTAAACTTTTGATCCGTATGAGAAATCTTGTATAAACGTTTTGCTAGTTTCACAATGGTTTCAAGTCTTTATAAATTGCTTTAAAAAGGTGTACGTGAGAATTTCAACATTTGACGCACTACCCTAACTTTCTCTATTCTTTTTTTTTAATCATTTAGAAATGCTTAACATTTGTAAATTAAAAAAACTTCTACCATATAAAAAATCTTCTACTTAAATATGTTTTTACAAATAAATATCCAAATAAGAACTTACCGAAAATTGAAGTCTTCTTGTTTGCTTTAATTCTAGCTCATAACCTTTCTTCCATCAAAGGATAAAGATTCCCTTAAGAAATCGCCTTAAGAAAACGCTCAGCAAGATATCAGTATCTAAAAAAATATTCATGAATCATAAAGGCATCAAATTTCTTAATTAGAAAATTATAAATAAATTATTTATATACTTATAACTATTTTTGTATATTTATTGGAATCGTTTTAATTATTCTTATATTTTATTATTGTAGGAGGGCTGGTATCATTTCTAAAAAGAGTTTTATAAAAATATTATGTAATTTAATCTATTTAATTTTTGCATCAAGGGGCATTTAATTAGAAGTATGATTTATTTTAATAATTTTCCTATTTATTTTTCGAACCTATAGCTCCTTCATTTTTCGAAAATTGCAAAAAATGTTAAACCTACAAATGAGTAAATTTAAGTCGAGAATTTGATTTCATCCGATTTTTTTATGAAGTGTTTTAAGTCAATTTAATCATATGAAAAAAACTAATAACTCACACATTTCCTTTACTCCTATAACTATTTCAAGTAAAAATCCTTTATTGGCCAAAATGTGTAAGAAAAAAGTTGAAACTATAACTGACCGCTAAGTCTAGGTTCTTAGTTGAAATGGAAATTAAGAAATAATAATAAAATAAATTTAGGTAGCATGTAAAGCTAAAGTTAGCTTAAAATTTAGTATTTGTGCATTTAAGGCCTTATTTGTACTATGTATCTGACTTAGAAACTTCTTCCGCAGCCAAACTCAAGAGGGATACGTTCCCCGAAATGTTTTAAATCTTTTATGTTAATTGCGGTATTTTACACAGTAAATTTTCTTAACGGGAAGGAACACTTTTATCTCCGTATCATTTCCTTAATATTTTACAATTTACTGCTGAGGAGAGACCAACCAATAACGTTAATAATAAAAAAATAATATTTTCATTCATTTCAAAATTAATAGTGATTTATCACTTATGACACGAAATATTGGGACGAAATAAACGTTCATGAACTTAGTTGATGATTAATTAGTATAAGTAAGATATTAAGTATTTTACAAGTTTTCACACTATAAGTCAGATTTCGTTGAGTTAATTTTGTCCAAAAGTATTTATTTCTTTACATTTTCTCTTTCCCTTAAAATTTTTATATAAATTTCTGCATTACAGAACACCAAGAACCTAAAGTGTGTAATAATTTTTAGAAACGTTTAATCTTAAAAATAAAATTTAAAAAAGAAGATGGAACTTCATTATTTTAATGTATGGTAAGAACATTCATAATTTTTATTTCAAAAAAAAGACTCCCACTCAGATTGGTTTTTAAATATTGATTAAATACTAATGTAATTAAAAATATTGGATATTACATTTGAACTCGATACTAAGTAGTCTAATTTAAAATAAGAGTAGAATACGTGTGTCATTACTACTCACTTATAAAATAAATTTTTTCTAATGATTATCTCGTGGAAATAAATTAAAGTGGATTTCAAAGTTATTTTTTCTTACAAGTTTTTTAGATATAAAAATAATCCATGTATAATTCAAAACTCGTCACAATTTTCGCGAAATTTTTTATTACGTTTTTGTAATTAACGCGGACTATTTTTCCATCGGATCAACTTGGCAAATAGTTAGGGTATAAATACATTTTTAAATTACGTGCTTTCATTTTCTTTAAACTTAATTTTCCCTACTATAATTTTATTAAATTGATTCATGTATACAACTTTAAGAAATATACTATATTTTTGTACTTAAATTTATATACAAGTAATATATTTTTCTTCATGAATAAAACAATTAAGTACCACTTTTGTCAAATTTTTATTATATTTTTAGATAGTTGCTAAATGAAATTTGTGCGACCTAAATACTTAGATTATCGTCGTCCATCGCGGACTGAAACTGATATTTTTCTCACCCGAGTGGCAAAGGAAAGCAATTCAATATTCCTAATTTAGAAAAAATATCGCTAAAGGAAGGATTTAAGTCACAATAAAGGGCTGGGAGTACAAGCGCTAACTTTTGAAACTAACTAAAACCGCAATTTTTTGTAATAAAATGTGCGTGTTTTATCTCAAATTTAAAAAGAGGCAAAGTTAGGAAATAGATACTTATAAAACTGTGATGCTTTTCCTTTTTACAGGATTTTGCAATCCCAAAAGATTAATGGTTAATTGCTCTAATTTATTTAGCATCTAGCGCTTTTCCTTGAACTTAAAACTTTCCTTAAACTTTTAAACTTCTTCAAGCGTAGCATGTTTTTATACATGCAGGGCTTTAAACTCCATATATTATTAAATCGTAGTCTGACTGATATATTAAACTGCAATTTTATAGATTTTTTATGCATTTATAATACAAACACGCCCGCTTCATTATCATTCCATTATAAAGAGAAGCGTAAAAGATTCCCCATTCTCTGTAGGAAAGGTCTCCTTAAAAATTTTGTTAAACGCAGGTCAGAGGTCGCGGCTTTATGACACTCCCGACACGTAATTTATGGGTCGGCATGCATGCTGGGACCCCATGACACTCAGACGTTATGTAGGGTCAGATCATAACGTCGTGGTCATGGCAGCCATAAAACGGAACATCCCATTGAGGTCTCACAAAGAGGCTGTTTGGAATGCAACCCAACGCAACGCTTATCAGAAGAGAATCGAAGCGCGGCAAATCGCAACATTGGCGAAGTGACAAAACTGTCTCGAGGCTGTGACACAACATTTTAAAAATGGTCCATTTGGGATGCAAAGGGAGCAACCCGCGCGATAGCAATGACTAGTCAATAAGCTCTTTTCACTCTAGCTGAGTCACTCATTGTTAGTAAAGAGGCGTGTTAGTATTCACTGATGAGTGTGAGGTGAGGTTCAGATGAGTCGATCGGTTGAACTTATCGCAGAGTGAGGGATTTAATGTAATATCATCACGTGGATAAGTTGTTTTAACTTTAACTGATAGTCTTTATCCAATTGGGACAACGCACAAGATAGAAATCTTTTCACAGTGACTTTTTTAATGGACCTTTTCTTTCTTTACGTGCTTTTAAATTCTTTTAACATACAGACTGAATAAATGCATAAAACTTTAGCTTAAAAAGTATTTTTAATATATATTTTTTTAATTGTTCTGTTTATTTTACAACTTATAAAATAATGTATCAAGTAGTTTTTGAGTAACATTGCATTTGATGTGACGAAAAGAAAAACTTTTACAGCTTGCATTTTTAAAAATAATTAACATTTAATAGTTCAAGGGTATTTTTTTTTCAAAAATTATTGTAATAGTTTTAAAGCAACGTTTCCCTCAAGTTCTAAAAAGTAGCAGTCTCCTTTAATATTAGGCCCTATGTAGTCCCTACCGTGCAAAATGAAAAATGTTGTACAAATTAAAAATGTAAAAAATTTATTTAAAATATTATAACTAATGTGTGTAATACTATCAACGTACTACACTTTGGTGCAAATATTTTAAAACCGCCTTTCATAGAAAAGATTGGATAATTTTCTTAAATTACTCTCATTTCTTGCTCTTTTATGAGATTTTGTACTCGGTTTTGCTGGGATGATTTGGAATTTAAGGGTGAATGAACAGAACATGTCTCTATTATTTTAGTGTCACTGACCTTTGTGAAATTTGTGCTTGATAACATTCTTTTTGGGGTTGGTTTGGATTCGTTTTCTTTGATATCTGAGTTTAAAATTTATTTTTTTATAATTTGGGGATTCACTCTCTGGGTATGCCATATCAATAATTTAACAAAAGTTATTACTTTTTTATTTCTAAAGAGGAAAAGGGTTTTATTCGATGAATGTATTAAGCTCAAAATATATAGGGCAGAAAATTTAGAAACTTCAGCTCCCAACCAAAACCTTATATCATATTCGTATTTAAAACTTAAAACTCATAAGAAAACAAATATCATATAAACCAAATATCCATTTTACCTTCTAGCCATGTGTAAAAGCATTTTTAACTCAGGTTAGATGTAGTGTGAACAAAACTAGTAGTTTTTTGTTTTTCTAGAAAAAAATGATCACTTATAATTCTAACGGAGTTTGGAAATAAATAAATCCTATAAGCTATATTCAAATACATTAATTAGGTTTAGTTACTATAATTTGTTAGACGCCAGTATTTATCTCCGTAATTCCTAAACAAGTTTTTTGAAACTTTCTTCTTTGATGCTCTTTTAAATACTTTTTCAAATACATAATTTGATCTTAAATTTTCGTTTATTCAATTTGATTATTATAATTTAAAAAAATTCAGTATTTACAAACACAAAAAAATTCATAAGCTTTATGTTCATTAAAAGACCATCGAAAAGACTGTCCATTTATATTTGTCAATTGTGATTGATCGAGCGTCTCTTCGCCATAAAAACAAATTTATCATATTCTATACAACCTGAACTCATCATAAAAAACCCCAATATTCCTTTAAATTTACTTATAATTGAGAGATAAGATTACAGTTTTAAACGGATATTTTTATGCCCCTTCGATTCATCATTAAAAGGTAAACTCTTGCACTATAGTAAAAGTTTCAATACTGAGTATAAGAGAGTCCAAAATCTCTCAATCGCTATAAACGACGACATTTCATCTTATCCGTTCATCAAAGAACAGTCTAAAAGCTCATGTTAAAATAAAAAATCAGTGTTCCTCCTTCGCTAAACCTTAATCTTTCGCGACTTCTTCATCTTAATAACGGTTGACAGAAGCGCGATTTGTCTTTTTTGATAGCTGCTCTGATACCCTCAAGGTAGACAGATGAGGACATTAATATGCAGAGTGAGTATTGCATTTGTTGCACTCACACTTGACAAGTAGAGGCACAACAAACCTTGACCCTGATTATCGTACGTGGTGATTCAAATTGTATCCCCACAAATGAGTTTTTTAAGTAACTTCCAAGGTGAAGATCAAGTGACGCTTGAAGCTCTTTGCTTTTCCAATGTAACTGGGTGTTGCTATTAACGAGAAAGCTCTTAATTCCTCCGGTTATGCGTTCTAATGCCGTCAAGTTTTATGATAATGTATAAAATAGAGGAGGATTTACATCCTGAAAACGCCTTGAGATGTTTTTTACACCAAAACATCTGTTTGCTAATTATTTTTTTGGAAGCTGTTTGTTACACTTTAGTGAGAACTACTATTTCGTTGGTTTGGGTTTATTTCGCAAGGTCTATTTGAAAATTAGTTCGAGTAACAATTATACCTGTTACTATCAATTATTACACATATTAGTAAAGAAATATTACTTTACAACATAACAATACGTATCGCTAAAACCATTCAATTATACGTATTTATGTCAGAATGGAGAAATATCATTAATGGAACACATCCTAATTTATATACATTTTTGCAAAGTAAAGTGAAAACACTTGCAAAACTATTTATGTTAATGAATAAAAAATTGATTGAGAATATTTTGGTTTAACTATAATACTATACTTAGTTTCTAAACTATCCAAAAATACAGCATCCCTGTTTTTTATTAGGTTATAAGTAGTTTTTACCATCTGTGTGTACATTTACTAAAACACAAATTTTTTACTGTATTCAATTAATGTTACAACAAAGATAGAGGTTTCACAAATCTTTTTTAATAGTAAACGAATTAGTAGGGAAAAGATATGCTCCTTACTTTTAATTGATTCTACGTATATTTTTGAATTGTTTTTTCTGTATTTTCTTTAGTAAAATTGTGAATCAACGGATTATATTGTGTTCCTTATTCGCAAAGCTAATTGCTCTTGTTTCTAAATAGTTATTATTTCTTTCAGATGAACCAGTTATGCAAAGTTTGCGGAGAACCAGCCGCGGGGTATCATTTTGGAGCTTTCACATGTGAGGGATGTAAAGTAAGTGATTTCAACTTTTATACTAAAGATAGTATTTAAAAAAACGGCTGTAATGTTTGGTTTGAAAGGAATTTTATCATTTCCTAATTTTTTGAACTAAAGGCATATTGTTAAATCCTAAACGGAATAAAGCATTTATGAGGACGCACACAGGCGGGAATTGTAAAATTCCTGGCCAAAACCTCTTACTTACATAAAACTTCATAAATAACAAACGAAAATTATTTGAAATATTACAAATACTTAATAAATCAATATTTTTAATAGTCTTCTAAAATATCATTTAAGAAAAGTGTCCTTTTAGAGAAAATTATGTGGTTACTGAATGTTTCTTTATTAAAAGCCTTTACGGTGCGTTTTATTTCCTGACCAAACAAACTGGATCAACACATGTTTCGACTCCGCAGATAAATCGTTTTACCCAGTCAAAAAGTGGACTTAATTAATAATATTAAATTTTTTCCGTCAATTGGATGCTTAAGTTTCATTATAAAACTTAATTAATTCCCTTCTTTATATTTTTATTCCATCAGAACACGAAACTAAAATAAACTAGTCACTAAATCGAGTAATTACCAACATTTGGTTTATTAGCTTAGATTTCAAGAATTGCAAATATTCGCAGCTAATTTTCATCAAAACTTTAAGTTAACATGTCAATACATAAAAAAATTTTGAAATCACCGCGGGATATGGTGGAATCTGATACTTTTTTGTTCATTAAAAATTCTGATATTAAATATTGAACAATAGAAAAGCGTGTTCTGGTTTAATTTTTATAAATCTATCAAATCACTATAATAATAATTAAAAAAAAGATGTGTATGGGTTTGTAATTACCTCCTGTATCAGAATACATAATGAAAAGCTTGATAAAAAAATATTTTAAGAACTAGAAATTCAGTTTTAAATAGACGGCAAAATTTTCTCTCAACAAAAATTTTACTCCATTGTTTGAAAACGTGAACTTTGAGCTTTCAAAACAAACAATAATAATGAATTAAAATAAAAACAAAATTGGAGTAAGATTCTTCATACTATTAAGACTCGTGCAAACGATTTTTTAATTGTACAGATTCATTTTCATTTTTTGGGTTTTGGCCAGGAAATTCGCGATTTCCGCCTCTGTGGGACGCATTGATTAAGAAAATGACTTTGATTTATTTTAAATCGTCCAGTACAAACCATTACCCTAAGATACAAAATAAATAGACGGACTAATTATATACAAGTTTGGCCTTGAAAAGACCGTTTGTCCTTACTCATTAGAATTCCACTAGTGAGCGCTCTTCTTAGGGGAGGCTATTTTCACGTGGGAAACATTTTCACCCCTTCAAAACCGAGCATTCAATCCCCGTGTTAATTTATATTAATCTCTTCATTTCTTCTTTCCTTTTTCTTTCACACATGGCATGTCTTCTCAATAATAACAAAGTTGTGAGCTGAGTTGTTGATTCCTGCTTAACACTTCTTCCACGACCTATGTTGACAGTACTCTTCCTAGAATCCTAAGTACCCTAATAGCAAAACACTTCGCACGACTAGACACCTCCTCCTGGCTATCAATTGCCTTCCAGCTACCTACTAATTGCGAAGCTTGCAGCTTAGTTGAATCGGAGATTTCATTGCCACTGTTCCACGTGCTATTTCATCAGGGAATTCCGCTAAGTAGCAGACTAATGTCAACGTTGACGTGGTTTTGCCAAAGGAAGCAGAACACTTTTACTACTGACCGTGATATTCACGTTTCAGTGATCAGTCTCCGCTTTTTTGGAAAGGAATGCGTTTTTTTTCTGAACTCGTGTTTCTTTTCTCCCGCCCTTTTTCTGGACTCGCTTCTTTACTTTTGCGTGCTGATGAAAGACCGCTAGAGTAGGAAACAGATGGTTTTCCCGAGAGATTTAATAGGAGGGGTTGTGTTTGGTGGCGCATTTGTTTGAAAGCACTATCGGGAAAGGGTCTATCAGTCCGTGTGCAACAAGTTTAAAAGCGTGTCTAGGGTTCCTTCCGTGTAGTGTTTGTCTGATTTACGTTAAAGAGGGATTGGTGAAATCCGAAGGGCTTTATTTACATTTAGAAAATCTTAAAAACGCGTAAATTGGGTGTTATTTAAAGCAATGAAAAATTATTACATTCAATTGTTTACACAGTCAAATGGAAGTTATAATGTGACTAGTAAAAACAGTTTACCAAACAAGCCAACAGTGTTATTACTTGGGATGTGTATTGTGTAGCAAAAGAATATTGGTTTAACCAAAGCAGCCATTTGTGAACAAATTGTTCAGAGTATTCTGTGTCTGCCTCTCCAGTATTCTGTTATACCTTTTTGATTTGAAAATGATATTTTTAATAAAATTTCATAAACCAATTCCCAATGCAGTTTTTTCCGTTGTGTAGAATCGGATTTTGTGTTATTTTTAGAATCATAGACCTATCCGAAAACTAAAACTTTACTCTAATTTTAATCCCCTCTTTCGTTATTCTTGATGGTATTTTTCCAAATTTAATTTTTTGTGAGGAATAAATACATTATTTTTACACGCACTGTTTAACTCTGAGAAACAGAAATCCTTTTACAAATATCATTACAACTTATAAATTCTTAGTTAATAGAGATCTTACGAGGACAAAGATTCACGGACTACTTAAAAAAATTTTCAACCACCATTTAGAGCCATTCCCCTTGACTACATCAAAATAGCCCACTCTCATTTAGTGTTATTCAGTTAATTTCGTATGATTGCTGGTACACTTTCATTGATCTCATTCCACTTTAACCTCTCCATACATTACGTTAACTGCCATCAAATCCTCCGCTGTCCTTGGAAGCTGTCAAAACCGAGTCTTGCTCAGCCATCCGATTCTTCGAAGCCGCAATTTGACGAACTCTGCCATGCGTCTCGCAAATAGCGGAGGAATTCCGCTAGTTTCCCAGAAAGGGCTCTATGCCACAAACGGATTCAGAAACGAAGAATACCAACAATTCAGTTGCTGAAGAATAGTGGTCTAAGTCCCACATTGCAAAGTTTTAGATGAGAGGGGAGTGTGGATAAATTTCAAATAATTTATTTCGTGTAATAATTGTGTTAGTCAAATTCCGTTATTTTTCCTGTAAAAGGAACCTCAAAAAAGGAAAAACGGTTTTGTCGTTACGGAAAACCTCCATTTACTGTAAACTACACTGTAAAAAATTCGTCTCTTTACTCATTCATTTCCGGAATTTTTTCAGTAATAATTTCCATAAGGTAAAAAACAGGAATTTAACCGTGAAATTTTTCACGAACTCATCTAGTGTCTAACACAACTATTAACTTTTCATATTCTAGGTTTTTTAAGAGTTTAAATGTGATTATTCAAGATAAAAAAGTTTTACAATCGTTTAAAAGTGAATAAACATTTTAAATATTCTTAAATCACAGCAATTAAAATCCTCAGAATAGCTTTCTTCTTATAAGTACATCCGCCTAAATATAAATACTATTTTATTATTAACATCATCAAAAAATACGTTCGCCAAAAAGTATTTTTAAAATGTTTTAGCAATCCATATTAAGAACTAAGTAAACTATTTCAGATAATCTTAAAATCATAAAAGTAGTCCAAACTCTTCGCACTACTTTTCCTTCATTTACTTGACTGTTTTTATATAAAATATTTTGTACAAACGGTTATCAAATAATATAGCCTGGTGGTCAAGACGCGAGAAATCAAATCCAAAAGTTGCGCGATCGGGTCCAACCAATAGCAATAACTGGCGACTGTCGTGAACGCCATTGTCCTATGATAGTCTGAGTAGCCGTAAATTAGAAAGAAATGGTAATATTTGTAGTTATAAATGTATCTTGATATACCAACCACATTTATAAAATTCTCCTTTAATTCGCTTATTAATTATTAACTAATTTAAAATTGAAACAATTCAAACAATTGCAACGCTAAACTCTAATTAGAAGTATATCGCTATCTATTGAGATAATTTTGAAATTTCAACCTAGGGTAGTAAACTATTAAATTAAATACACAATTAAATTTTTTTAAATACCTAATACTAGCTACACTTAACTTTAAAACGAAACAAAAATTTAAACAGTAAATAATTATTAAATAATAAAATTGGCAGTTTTAATTCTCGTAATATTATTACATATTCTATATATTATAATTATCTATTAAATTATGGTTATCTAAAAAAAAGTATTGAATGTTAGCTGGAGGATTTTTGCGAAGATAGTGATTTAAAGATTTGTTTAAATATTTTGAGTTTTAAATCTAATGAACAGAAAACCCTTTCATTTTGTAATTAATCAGATATTTTTCAAGGAAAATAATAATACTTAATGTAAATATTTTTTAAAAGAGAAAATATTTAAAATGACATTCCTTTATTTATATTTTTGGATAACACAGATTCAATGGAATATTTAAAGAGTTTTTAGATGAAACTTACGGATCGAATATGGTGATACATAAATAACAATTAAAATTAAATTTTAGATAAAATTTGCTCTTGTGTAAAGAAATTTCAAATGCAGTTTTCGGGTGATTAAATTGGAATATAATCTTGTTTTCTGCAACCGTGTAAAAAGTTTTTTATTAATGCACAGAATGAAAATAGTTATTGATACTTAGTATATTTCAAAACCTCTTTTGTTACAAATGAAAACAACATTTTATTGCACTTAAGTTAAACTTACTTTGAAAGGGCGATATTTTAAAAATAAATTAGTTTGTCGATACACCCCTAAATAAATGTAGAGAGAAAATATAACGTTTGTAACCTATAAATTTTCAAAAACGTGATCCTTTTTAAATTAAGCGATTCAAATCTATAAGAAGTAACCACCATCGCCACAATTGATTCAATTTGCCCCTACCGCTTCACCATAAAGAAAAACAAGATCATACATTAATTGATGTGCAAGACGAAAAAGTGAAAGCGGTGGACGAAGGTGGAATTTCTCTCTCCCGTCCTTGAAAAGAAGGAAGTGTTTTCCCTTTTCTTGCGATGGTCAAACCATCAGCCTACCCTTTAATAGTGTTTTGTTCTTGCCGTTTAAAGATGGTACACAAAGGGCTGAAATTCTGCCTTGGAGATACCAGGGGCTATCGCGGTTGCGGGGAGATTTGAAATAGCTGTGAGCTATCGTGGCTCACGGATATGGTATGGGCTAGTGGTTTTGCCCCTTCCACTGATGTCATGGAGTCTTGACATTGCCTGGGGCTTTATTCTAGACCATGGCGGAAGTGCAATCGCGCACTAGATTTTCAGTTTTTGCTTAAAGTTAGTCACACCTGTTGGCTTAGGGCCAGGTTCAGGCTAAGGAAATTTTAGGTAGCGTTTAAAATTTTCCGGATCTTAAGGATAGTTTCATTACTTGCGGAATTACTCTTGGGTTATTCTTCAAGCATCATTACTAGAATTTCCATGGATTAGGTGTATTTAGTACAAAGTTATAAAAGCTGATGTTATATTTATGAAAGAAATTATTTTAATAGTAGTTGAATCTTTTACATTTCCCCAATACTTTAGCTACCAAAAATGGATTTTTTGAATGAACGATAATTTTTATGGTTAGATTTAAGTTAAAACTAGTTTCCCCTTTTTCATTTATATATTACTTTAAATAATCTTTGCAATGAAAAGAAAATTTGTGATATAATTAGTTTATTGATATGAAGTATGTGTAGTTAATTTTCTGTAAGATGACTTTTTCCTTCATAACACTTTGAATGAATCCAAACAAACTTTACACACTACGATTCAATTCGCGTTTTATTTCATTGATATGTATAATAGCAGCGGTCAGCGGTTTACAAACTGAACTCCGCTCAAAACCTCCCAGTACTTAACCAAGACATTTGTTTCAGAATGCTTGATTATATTTATCTCCTAAAGAAAGCTACATAAACAATTAATATTTTAAATAGTGCCCCATGATCCAAAAACATTCGGAAACCGGAGATCCTGAGGGACTCCATTGTAATCTTTTCCATGTATGACTAAATTCCGTATTTGATTTTTAAAATAGGTGTGCAAAAGTGTTACCAATCCAAAAACTATTAAAAGATTTAACAATCACTTGCGTAGCCTTCACTTTTATTCCCCTCTCTTATGCAATTTTTTATAAAAACTAACTAGGTTTTTAAATGAAACAACAATTGGTATTTTGAACCGAACTCTTATAATTCTATTTAAAATGAGAGTGGAACATTAGAAGATATTTTATGTAGATTAGGTGCTGATGTTGAATAGTGGTTTGATTGATAGAAAGTGTTTTGATGTGAATAACTATTTTAAATATTTCACTATTTAGCGTTTAAGTAGTGTGTAAAAGATCTAAATACGAGTTAAATTATTTTGTTCTGAACATACCTTTAGTATTAATAAATTAACGATAATCATAAAGTAGCTTTTAATATAATTAACTATTCTGATGAATTAGTATATTTTTAACGGAAATATTTTTTAAGTATACTAACCGTTTTATCTTGTTTTATAAGGAGAGTTTTAATCATGGAGTAGGCACAAAACCACTACATACTTTCCGCAGTTGAGATTTCTTAATTAGTTGCTTTAATCTGCATGTGCTAATATTAAACATTAAGAGAAACATCACGTTTAAATGTTGATTTAGGCAGATTTAAAATGATTGGAATATGAAAGGTAAGTCTTTCAAAGCTATTTTCTCTAGTCATATAACTTTTGAGATCGGATGGGATACTCGTTTTTGAAAAGGTAAGACATTGCATATTAGTATCACATTTTCACACATCACATTACATTCTGACCCTATAAAACAGAAAAACTAACCGTTTCATAAACCAATATTAGTTTATTGGTGTTTACACCAATTACATACTCCCATCTAAGAAAATCCAGGTATTCTAAATACGTGAATTTGAGGAACCTAAATAAAACAGTGTGGCATATAAAATAGACACACATAAAATAACGGTATAAATGATTAACTAGCTTTGAATTACTTCTGAAGCTGTAAAAATATGTTTCCGCTACATTTCTTTCTATTCTTCTTCACCTTTTTAAAGTCCACTTTCTATATGACTTTTAAATTTATTTTAATTATATTCCTTTACTTTCTATCTATTATCCTACGCGTGAAAAAGAAATATTTTAAACAATGAGAACCATTTTTTACTTTTATTTCAAAATCTTCTCAAACAATTAAGATTGTTTGTAAACTTTGTATTTAATATTAATAGAGTAAGCGTTTTTCTTTTAAAAAGTTTCAAACATTATCGCAAATTTCTTAAATAAGATACAAAAACTTCGAAATCTGGCTTGCTTTGCCTTTTAATAATAATTGTAACACTTTTTAATATCATATATTTTTCACAAAGTTTCATATTTTCAATTTTAAAGTTATTAATTTGTGGTAAACACATATGAAAACATGATTTATGGTGTAAACACATCTACATGAAAGTAAAACATTCAAAAGATATTCGGTGCTCACACAAATTTCCGGTAAAATGATTAATAATACTAATCAATAGATTTTAATTGTATTTTATTTACATGCAAGAAAAAAAGGTTAGAAAGGTTATAGGTTAGAAAGAATTATAAAATTTTAGGCAAAATTAAGTCAAAAAGGACCAGAAAATTTTACTTCTGCAGAAGAGTAGGTTTTATTTTGATTTTAAAATTAAAATTTTTAATGGATAACATATTATATACTTTTTGTTAGATCATCAATGGAATCCGAGATGCTGGAAAACTCATGGTAAATTTTAAAATACGGTACCTACTGAGCACATTATTTTCCGTTTCCTGAACCCTTTCCTTCTGTCCTCTCATGTATTTCTCCTTACATTGCTTTATAATTTCTTTGCATGCTTTGTTTCTGTTTACTGCATCTCTTGCATTTTTAATTAAACGTTTCCTTTCATACCACCATAGGTTGATCTTTAAGAAACGTAAGAACTGCCTAAGCCACATTTAAACGTGATTTCGAAAACATTGAAACATAGTGCAATATATGATAGTGTACGCGTGATAACCATTTTTAACTAAACCCCATAGTCCATGATTGCTAAATTCAGTTTTAAAATATCCATTTACAATGACAGAAAATAATTTTTTTCTCATGAAATCAAACGATCCTTTTTATGCGTCTGTTTGAAATTTGAATAAGCTTACGATCTTATGGACTTAGAAGATGGCTGGTTGTCATTTCTTCGAAAGCGCTTTTCAGGTCAGTTCATCTTTGAACCAGAGAAATCATCAGAAATTCATGCGGGGAAGACTTTTATAAGGTAAGCAACTTTGATTTATACTTTAAAGTTGTTTTATGAACGCCTATAAGGATAAGAGAAAGTAAGAAAGATTCGGTAACTAAAAATGTTGTAATAAATTAAGTTCAGAGAACACGATCATTAAATACTGCACATTATATTCGTATATGCGTAATACAAAAGTTTTTGTCATCAATTTGAAAACTTTCACTTTATTGAATTGGGAATCGAATAGTTTCCGAAGTATACCTATAAATTTTATGAAAGTATTAATTTTTAGAGGGTACATGAACAATTAATATATTATTTTAGCATATTTTGGTTTATTCTTTTAGTATCATTAATTGATATAAAATTTGTTTATAGCATATTAATAGTTTACTAGCTTTTTTACCATTAAATTTTACTAGCTTTTTGAATCCTTGTGGTAATAGATTTTTATTTATGTTTCAGGTTTGTAAACAAATGATTCCAAATGCTATTCCTGGAAGTCAAACTCATGTAGTCTTTCATTTGGATTGGAGGTGATCGAATGAAGAAATTATAATTTTTTTTAAATTTGAGGGAAGGATATTTAATGGAAAACAATTGAAACAACTGATTTATGAAGAACTTGCTTTCAAGATAGACTTTTTTCAAGTCTCAGAAATAAACATCTAATTTGGAACGATTTTTGGAAAGAATGACATCAAAAAAATTTCTGATCTTCGTACAAATTTGAAATGGTGCACTCAAGTGAATATTTTTAGAACATTTTCTGATGACTTGCACATGGTATTGATGTAGTTAAACAATCAAAAATGTGTCATATATTACCAATCTCTGAAAGTTTTAAGATCAAATAAAGAACTTTGTGTAAATGGCATGAATCCATTCTATTTACCTGCTATGGTAGCTAAAATGAAGCTTTGAAGAGGAAATTTGATCTCATAGGGATATACTCAAAAACATAATTCCTTCTGTTGCTACAACAAGCAAACTCCAATATTTTAAAATTAGAGTTAGCTCGCTGTATCACCTGACGCCTCCTTGCTGTTCATCAAAATGTAAATAACGAACTGTATTAAACTTGAAATTAAAAGATTGTTTTATTTAATTGAGTTCTTTTGTGGTTTTAATTCAATATCATCGACACATTGTTTCAATACCTATTATACAAAAAGAAATGCTTATGAAACTAAATTAATATTTGATTTGCAAAGAGAACTATCTTAATCAACTTCAAGGAAAAGGTTAAAGGATTTTGTGTACAAACTCACTTTAAGGAAACATGTTTGTTAGCTAACAATTAGTTCGACTTCTAATGCAGAAATAAAAAAAAGAAATATTTTATCATTAATTGAAAGGTAACCTTTCCTCCGCGGCTTCATAAAAGATGGAGTAAGAGAGGTAATCCCGTTGAGCAACGGGGCAAAAGTGTAAATGAAACCCATTAGAGCCGCCGAAAGCGCTGCTTTCCGCCTGAATCAGTCGGTATAATTTGCTCTGAATCCCCAACAAATCTCTTGAGCAACAAACACCGATTTGGAAAACAAAGCCAAAGGGAAGCTATTACTTTATCGCTCATCTCAATGTAAAAAGAACTTACATCATCGGTTTTATTCCCTCTCCTAAATCCTTTTATTCAATACCTGTTCCTTTTGAAGGCAAAGGACATCTTAATCTGCAACAATTGAATCGCTAAAAAATGAAAGGGAGAAAGCTTCGCTTCTGGGGAATGAGAAAGTTTAGTTGTTTTCGGTGTGACGTCAGACATGAATGAGCATTGTTGTTCCGATGATAGCTATCGTTTGCTCAAGTGACCTGATTTCCCGCCAAAAATGGTTCATAAATCACCCGCTATGTATTTAGAGTGAAGTTCATGATGTCTGATTTTATGATTTGGTTCTAATGCAATATAACGATAAGTGGTCCTTTTACGAAAACAAGTGTTCACAGAAAGCCCAAATTATTGCTTTCAACCTCTAATGGTACATACCACTTACAGAGTGTTTTTGTACGTTTTGTTCGCAAACGAGTTTTCATAGAAAACGTGAAATGCTAAACGTTCTTTACTTTTAAATAGAATAATTTGTAACAAGTCAGAATCGGAAGATGAGATGAGATTTTGTCTCGTTATAGTATCTTATAACTTTGATAAATTTTTAATTTTTAATCAATCATTATCTTTTAAATTATGAACTCTAAAACCTGTAAAAACCTCTAGGAGTTTACAGGATCATAAAGGTATATTTAATGAGTAATTAGTTCTTTATTCATTTTTCTTCGCAAAAAAATTATTCAATTTCAATTATTTCCATTTATGGGCAAGTCTCAGTTAATCTCTAAATTAACGCCTAAAGATAGAGAAGTTGATAACGTTTATTTTCACTTACCAACAAAATTTTCGATCACGACCGAATAAAGTTGTGGGAAAGCATACTTGTTAGAGTACAAACCTTTACTAAGCAATATAAAAAAATTATTGAGTCTCTATAGATAAATAATGCTTTAAATGCCGAAACCAATTAAAATGTTATTAATAAATAGATTGAAAATATAATAAATTTAAAACAGAGAGTGGGTAATAGAAAAGAAGGAATGTATACTATAGGAAGGATTTATAATGTAATTATAACATGGATAATATTGGAGAAATATGCATAATTGGGTGTGTTTCATATAAAATGACAAAACGTTTTACCTAATCGTTCCAACAGAATTGACAGGTAAAAATAGGTTTTTATTAAAGACAGAAGGAAGGGCGCTTTTTCAATCTTAGTGTTATTGAAACTTGAATGACAATCCCTATGAATTAAAAATCTTCAACTATTCTCAGAGAAAATTCGAAGAATCATAAAAAAACCTTCTTTCACTCTCTAGCTAGTTTTATCCAGTTTAAAGGAGCACCAAAATCATTTACTTTTCACTCCGACACTCAATAGTAATTTCGATACCTTCGCGCTGCTAAGAGAGTCGCTGTCCTTAGAAAGCCTATCCAATCCCCCCATCAGTTCCCGCCAGCAGCGTTGCTTTTAATAGCCTCTGCATAAGGCGAGAGCTCAAGGCTCTTCGATCGTCAATTTTTTCGCGATCGGATACAAATTAGGACAACGAGGTCGCTGGGTGTGCCAAGGTCTTGAAGACGCTCGCTGGAGTGGGCCGCAGCGGGTGAAAGTGGAATGGGGAGAAAGTGCGCTCTCGGCGGTGGTCACTGGGAGTACGGAAGCGGAGGGAATATTCGCCGATCTACAGTCGAATGGGATGTACTTTAACCGTTTGAATCCTAATCCGCACGAGATTACCACTGGATCTATGGACAATTTGGAGCGGATAGGGTTAAACATGATTGCATAAATGTGCTTGTTAGTAAATTGCCGTGATGGGCTAACGAGTAAATGTATCAACCCTTTCAGTCCAAGGCACCCCAAATTCCCCACAAGATTCAGTAGGTCTAGGATTCAATATCAGGAGGTCTAGGATTCAATTCAAGAGGTCTAGGATTGAAAGGGTTCAGGGGTGTATATGAAGGGGCGCAATTTAAAAAGTTCGCCTAAGCGTGTGGGAATGCTTTTTTAGGGTCATATTTTCACAGTTTTCTGGGGAGCACCCCTTTGCCTTGACTTTTGTACTTGGAACTCGGTTATTACCAATTTTTTTACTAAGTTCATCATAATGCAAATCTTATCTAAAATTATATTAAAAAGCTACATTTAACCTATTAAATATGTATGGGAGGGGGCTTTGGAAAAATTTCGTGTCTAGTTTTAGTATCTAGTTTTTATTCAGTATCTAGTATCTAGTTTTATTAGTATCTAGTTTTGGGCCTGATAATAACTAAATTTTGTGAGAGGATAGATGGGCCCCTCCCGGAAATAAATTGTTAGTTATACGCCCCTTTAACAAGTTTTTACCTGGAAGTTTCCTCTGTTGTCTAAAAATGTCGTGGAGCGAATTTATTTTTTAAGAAGATACACTGTAGATGTTAAAACCAAATTAAACAAAAACAGATGTCAAACATTATCTGTGATGTTTAAAGAAACAAGTTAAAACATGACTGTTGTTCGAAATGGGATAATATAATATGTGTGAGGTTTAATTCTACTGTATTTTATTTTTTAACAAATACCTCAGGGAAACTTCGTTTTATGATTAACTTGGATTCTAGAATATTCGATCGGAAATCATGTTATTTCTTAGAGAAATTTGTATATCATAGGTAATGGTGAAATATTTTTCAAACATAATTCAATTCTAAATGCGAGATGAATTCATAAAAAGTTACGAATGAACGTTTTTTAAAGACTTGATTCAGTTGGAACTATTTTAACCCCGATTTGTCTCCAAAACGCGGGGAGGAATAAGGTATAGGGCACTAAAACTGCATTTTAAAAAATACCCAGAAATAATTTTCAATATTAACCCCTGACCTTAGAGTATTACAAGTTTTGTGTCTTTATGTGACTAACATCGCCTCGCACACGTACGAATTAAAACTAACAGATAATTGGCATTCTTCAAGGTAATTTCAAAGATCTAGTTAGATACAAACTCCTAATAAGTATTTACAACTAAAAGACGAATCACAAATCCTCCATCATCCCCCATTGTAAGCAATAATTTTTTTATTTCATGTTTTTAATTAGTGGTCACAAAGCTCAGACACTCCTCCATAATAAATGTTATACCCCAACTAACCTTGTCATGTAGTTAAAGAACCCTCTCCTACAGCTTTTGTGTTATTATTTACTACTTTTGACAGTATTTAAATAATTTAGAGAACAGTGGCACCTAGGTGCATATAAACCATCTGATAAATGCAAAGAAAACTGAAATTGGACAATGATTTCATCGTTTGTTGTTTCGTAAGACCTACCCACAAGCATGGCACATGTGCGAGTCGTTATGAACGCATTTATTCGCATAGTGTGTAGGCACAAGAATGCAAATCAAATTAAACATTGTTTATGATTATTGCGATAGTGTGTTTTGATTCGATAAACTTATTAAAATGCATAAACGTTTAGGATAAATCTTGAAATGTCAAAGAATATTAATAATTAGGAAAGATACTTACTTCCGCATTATTTTCATGGATTTATAAAATGCAGTTTAGTCCTATTGATAGTTGGTTCCTAAAATAGTAAATACATAATCTGTCAGGAAAATATTCAGATAAACTTTGCTCTTAATGAAACAGATAAAACCAGTTTGGCTTTGAAATACTGTTATACATTTTGTAGACAATTCATACATCACCATAATCTTTTCCATGTTTCTTTGTTAAAAAATACGAAATTTCAATGCGAGTTTTTTAGAAAACATTATCCCACATTTTTTTAAAGTAATTTTATTTCGGTCAATAGTTTTAGTATGTAGATAATGAGACAAAAATTTAACAAGATGCATGTAATCTATTAATTTTAGATCAGTTTATTTTTTTTTCAAATATTTTATCAGTTACAAGAAATTTTATCAGTAAAGCATTAAATGAAAAGCAATATATCCGTCTAATGCCCATTACCAGACATAACTATGGGGGCTGGATTTGCCTTATCCATGTAGTTTGGGGCCCAATAAAATAAATATGCTAAGAAATTATTTTTATTTCATTTTATTTTCAATTCAAAATTTTTAAAAATTGAAACCGGGAAAGAAAATAAACTTGATAAATTATATCACCTGTAGGTGCAATTACTGCTGCAATAACTTAAAAACATGCTGAAAATTGAAGCATAACTTAGGTAGCATATTTGCTACCATGAACAGTTGAGGGATAACTCAAAAAAATTACTAATAGTCATAAGTAACTTAGTCTGCAAATTTTTAAAGCAGCTCAAACTTTTCTGTAACATAAACATAATCGACCATATAAATGTGTAAAGCATAGCTTAAAAATCCGCTATCGGCCTTTTCAACTCATTCACATTCAGTTTTATTGCCTCTTAGAACAATCTACAATGAATGTGAAATCTGAATGTGATCAGGAAGGCTCCGAGAGATAACAGAGCCTGAACACAACAGGATCACGAAGGCAATCGAAAGTGGTTGCCTATGGGCGAGCTCAGAGGAAGAGTCAAATGAGGCCACCGGGACGGCTAAGGTCAAAAGCCACGAACTTACATAAAGAAGGCTCAAATTTAATTTCTTCGCTGATAGTTAATCGACTCACGCTACATTTAAAAGAATTTCTCGAGTTAATTGCGGATAATGCAGGATTGCGCAATGTTTGCTGTCTTTGTTTTCGGGAAGTTGATGGTTAAACTTAAAGGTTATAGTGTTGCTTCTGGAGATGTGTCAACAGGAATCATTGAGGGTAATTTGAAATGCGGATTAAAATCACGTTCAAAAGGCCTGTTTTCACTAGTTTTGCTCTAATCACTAGCTGTCACAACCGCATTCGTACTACATACTCTTTTTTTCTTTCGTTTTTGAACCTTTTTGGTCTCGAAAGTTATGGCTGTAGGGTAGGATTTGTATGGATAACCTGCATAGAACGATTAAATAATACTTATCAAACTTCTGAAGCTGCTATTAAAAGGAGATTTTTTATTCTCGAACCTTAAGTTTGATAATTTAAAAGACAGTGTTAACTTACTAGAGGGAAGCAAAAACTTTTCAGTGTGGTTTTATGAAGAGTTTCACACTTACTGTATAAAAGTATAACCTCTATATCTAGAAATGGAAGGGATTCGAAAATAAATTCGCGATACAAAGTTTTCGAGAAAACAAGGATTTTCCTAATGAAAAAGTAATTAGTATACTTTATTTCAAGAAGAAAATATTTTTTCGAGACTTAAGGTTTTCGAGTTATCAAAGTTCGAGATAATGAAGCAATACTGTACTACAAATAAATGAAAAAACTTTCTAAATAAAATTTAGAACATCAAAGTTACTTAAATATCAACAGGAAATGACTGAATGTTAGGAAATTGTATTAATAGTTTTTGGCAAATTAAAATAGAAATTAACTTGAAAGATCACTTAAATTAATTAATAGTTTTCATAAAATATAGAGACGGGAGAATCGAAAAGTGCAAAAATTGAGTTCTTTTATGCCCCAATTCGATTTCACAGAATATTCTTCCGTTTGCCTTATCGCACAATGTAAACAGAGAATGGTAAGTGTGGAAATTTTCAAAATCTGATGATAGTATACAAATATAACCGCTTGAAACGACTAATCACACTGAAATGAAGAGTTGAAATGCGTCTCATTAGTGTTCCACGGCAACTTTCGGGCGGGTGGGACCGTTTGAAGACTTGTCTAAAGAAGTGGGTGCTAATTTCTGGAACACCCAGAAAGTACGTGATCCAATAGCTTTGGCTGTTTGAGACATCCTGCTGACTAATGCTATTCTAAGAAGGAGTTGGATCTGTGTTATTAACTGGTTTTCTTGGTAAAAAAAGGGTTTTTCATGAGGTTTCGTTTCACTAAATACAATGGAAATTTCCATATCCTGCGCTGAATAAAATAACTCTAGATGAGTTGTTGGTTTCATCTGCTTCAATTTCTGCATCGTTGTTTCTTGCTAGAATTATGGTGCTTGTTATAAATTTCTAAATGGATTTCTTCGCTTATATGTATATTTGCGCTGTTTAGTTCGAGATATCTTGAAGCTGAAACAAGGCGGTTCGCTCAATTCGCTTTAAAATAGCGCGTTAACTTTCTTTTTAAATGCTTAGATGGGAGTTAACCGATTTTAAACGCTTAAATACTTGACTGGAAGCCCAAAATTTCGAAATGTGAGTGATTCTTGAGCGGAATTTCAAGTTCTCGCTTCCCTCAAGGTCGAAAAGTTGACCTTGCGCCACTTTCCCATTAAGAGCCCAAAAAACATACTAGTCCCAAACTATGGATAAATAAACACAAAAAGTGATTCCCAATACTTTGAGTCATGCCTTTCCCTTTAATTGCTATCGATAATTTTAATAATGAGCAGTTTCAGATCTATTTCAAGACTAGACGCTACAAATTGCTTTCGGTCAATTCGCTAATTTATTTTGATAGAGAATGGCCATTGAAACGTGTAATCTCAACCAATTGCATAATTATGGATATTGGAACTGAGATTCCAGGAAGTTTTTCTTACCTTAAGGTGAGATTAAAGGCGTTTTATCTCTTAATTGGAAGGATTGCTTCATTTACCTTGAAATATACAGTCTCAAAGATCCTACTTTTTAGGGGAAAGACAAATTTTTTGAATAAATTAAAATAAGAAAATTATATAGAATTTTTAATCAATTGTCAAAACTTAATTTACGAACAAGATTGGAACTGAAAAACCTAGGTTGCGAGGGGTAAAAAAAATATGCATTACTATGTAAAATTCTGACAGAAGCATAAAAAGTTAATTTTTTCAGAGATGCGTAAAAAATGTCTAATGAGTAAAGACAGGGATAAATAATTCAAATTTGTCTTGGGAGGGACTCAAAAGAGTAAAGTTAATATAAGGTAAAAACAAACTAAAAATTTTGATTAATTTAAAATTTTTATGTAACTTTAAATGTATAGTTAAAATTTGTTTCTCCTGAATTGTTTCTCCCGCCTCCACCTTATGAACGGTTTATATTTTGCTCTTAGCTTTCTTTGCTTAGGGTTCAGTGGTTTAAATTTTTTGCAAGGAAGATTTTATCCGCCAGTATCTCCCTCGATAATGTTAACAGACTGAACAGCATCAGATCCCAAGCCAAAATCGTTTTTAAACAAACTGCAAAATTTGTGCATTCCCATAAAATTTTCTATATTTTAGTCACACACACGTAGTCACAATTACGAAACAAAAATTTTCCACACAGAATCCGGTTTCGTCTAAAAGAGGCATTGAATGAATGTAGGATCAATTACTAATATTTATAACAAGAAATTGTTTCTTTTCAATGAAAAGAACGAAATCGTTTGAAATTAATTTCCTACCTTGTCTCCATTTGTTACATAAATGACAACAATATATCCTAAGAAAGGCTCAATTTGCTTCATGATAGGGAAAGCCATTTTATGTGTATGACCTTCAAATTTGAATGAAGGGATAACCTTTTTATTCATTTTACTTAAGATGAGAATTATCAATTGAATGCTCAAATTCGTCCCATTTAAGCACCACCTTTCCTCCATGAAAGAAACGCTCTCAATTTATGTCAAGTATGAAAGTTGTACCAAATTGTAAGAAGAATTGAAATCTAGCTGAATACATACATAAAAGAGTGAGAAAAAGTTCCTTTCAAATTTATATACATATAATGAATAGGAAGTCTTTTGGGTATCAATCTCGAAATTTTCCTCAGACCACAAAACTGAAAGTCAAAGTGTCACTTGGAGAAATAAATAAGAGTAACTGAAATAAAAATGTTTCAGCAAAGCTGAAGAGTCTTTTCCTTATGGCGCTTTAAGATTGGAGTGTTTATATTTAGTTGTTTTCATAAACGATCAAACCTTTGCCTTTTACCTGTCCAGACCAGGATTGAGAAGAACATTTCAGAATTGTTAGAAAAAGAATTACTATTCTTTTTGAACTTTAAATCAGTGCGGGACCTAAAGGTGAACTATTTAAACCTTTTGCCCTAGATCTTTTCCTTTTTTAACGATAATTTAAACGGCGTAATATATGTATTGAAATTTTTACTTCTGCATTTCTACCTTATTGAACACCATTATGAGACAGTAATTTTTTTTCTTGAAAGGGAAAAACAAGTCAATGATCTATTATTTACCCCCTTGTGATCACTAGATCAAAACTCACTGGATAAATACTCAAAAAAATTATTAAATATACTTGTTAAGAAAACAAAAAAATCTAACATAATTTTGCTCAAAAATAGAGTAATTCAAGTTTAGCAACAGTTTTTTCCGTTATCAATTCGCGAATTTTCAATTGCTTTGTTAGAATCAATCAGTTTTAAAGAAGAATGACTCATGTCAGTTTTATTTCATTTTATTATTTCATGTGTCATTGACTTTCAAATTTTTTACCTACGTAACTCTAAAATGAGTATCCAAATAATATTTATATTTCAAATTTGAAGGATTTTAATATTTATTACCTTGGTGACACTTCAAATGAAGGAGGAAAGTGATCCCGCAATTTTAACTTTTCTCAACAAGCATTTTGAATGTTCAAGTATTTTTCAATAACTGTTCTGTTTTACATAGTATTCTAATGTTTTATTACCAATACATATTTCGGGATTATAAATAAAAAAATTCTACCATTTTTAAGTTTTTTAATTTTCTCAAGATAATGTTTTTTAACGTATTTTTATAACTGACGATTCCAGCTATCATTCTATTAATATATCATTTTATCTCCCATAACTTATATATTTTTTTCTTTGCAGTCATTTTTTGGACGAACGTATAATAATCTGGCTGCTCTTGGTGAATGCAAGAACAGTGGACAATGTGTAATAAATAAAAAAAATAGAACTTCATGTAAAAGTTGCCGGCTAAAGAAATGTCTACTCGTCGGAATGTCAAAAAGTGGTAAGTATATTTCACTTTTTTACAATTTAAAAAGAACAAAGCAGCGATAAAGTATTAACGATTTGGTATTTAGAAAAACTCATTTTCATTGTATTAATCCTTTCAGTCTTAGATCTCCAGATATTTTTATTCGATTGTATAGAAAATTTGGGGCGGTCAGGACTAACAGGGTTAAAATATATTGAAATTGCAAAAAAATTAAGTAAATTAATGCTTGTTATTGTGAGAAGCTGAAAATTTACTTTTTCACACGGTTATATAAGAATGAGTTAAATTTTATCCCTAAATATAGTATTTTCAGTTGAAATTCCATCCCTAAATACAGCTCTAAATACAGAAACGTTAAAATAAAAAAACGCGCTGTTTCCTAAACGCAAAGCGAGACCAATCAATTCGATCCGATTCCGAAAGCGGTATCGCTGTATTTTGGAAGCGGGAACGCAATATTTTAATTTTAATTTATCCCTAAATATAACATTTTTAGTCAAAAGAAATCTATATCTAACACTTGCCATTCCCTTCCCTTAAGATACATTAAAAGAGTCTTTTTGCTTCCGCAAAACTTATTTTACGTCCTCCAACGATTTTAAAAAAGCTGAAACGTTCAAATAAAAGAAACGCGCCGTTTCCTAAACGCACCTGAAAGCGAGACCAATCTGTTCGATCCGTTCAAATGAAAGCGCTGCATTTTGATTACTACCGCTGCAAAAAAGAATGACGGCAATAGATCCCGCACAACTCTTGTTTAAATTGATGATGCACCGAAACTCTAGCACATCTGTTTCGTTTGATGGCAGAGAGAGAATTCCTTGTTCAAGCGATACGTGAGGACATTCAGAAATGACCCAGCCTCAGCGAGGGGTCAAGCCTTGTAACGAGCACAGTTCTCAGGGGTTAATTGTATTAAGCTTGCTCATATGGATCCCTCCCCTCCTTCCCACTGATAAGATCGAGACCCGGAGGAAAGAAAAAGAAATGCGCTCGCTGCAAAGACTCTTGGAGGTAGACTGCGAATTCACGTAGCGAAAATCACGCTTTCAGTAGAAAAAAGAGCTATAAAAGGTGGACGAGTTTGAATTTATGGCAAGAAATGGGGCTTTTCAAAAGGTGGCCAGCATTGAATTGGGAGTATCGCATAAGAATGGGGCAATAAAAATTGGTTCTAACGGATTTATTGATGTGGAATTGAAAGTGAAACTTTGAGATGAAAACGTTTAACCTAAATTTAAAATGTATTAGGTACACTGTTAAAATATTCTTCAATGGAAATAAAACATTGCAGTATAAATTTTTTAACTCGGAAAACATAAAGCGATAATATGAACTATAAAATATTAGTTATAATTTATAACAAAGTAATTTTTTACATTTAATTTGTTTTAATTAAAGTAATTTGCAATTTAATGTAATAAGCGTAGTCAATAGGTAATTATTTAAATGTGCAAAATATATATCAACTTTTTGATAATAAATATTTTATTTAAATTTGATTTACGTCAATTGAAGCTTTTTAAAACTTAAAATACAATGCAATCAAGTGCTGTGTGCTATAAAACTGTGTACATCATAAATTTTTATTCGAAATACTTAATAACATTTTCTTGAGATGAAAACTATTTAACAAATATAAAATATTTCAATGTCAGCAAGCATTAGTTTCTTTGTAAAAGAGGATACAAATTAAAAACATTATAATATAAATCATCATCAATTTCTTCATAAAAATTGAAACTACTCCAACTTCATTTTTCAATCGTATATTCTTTCACTATTAATTCTAATTGATGTACACTTAAGCACTACTTTTTATAAAAACCAAATAAATCAGATGAGTTGCTGTCATTTGAGACAGTTAAATTATAGTTTTGGAGACCAGTTACCGACGTTGTGATAGTAATTTAAAAAAGAAACGCATAAATTCGCATAATTCAAGATTCAACCATTGTTTTCATTCTAATTTCAAAGATACAGATAAGCCAGTCAAGGTTGGAATAACTTTCAGTCATTGCTCTTCTATAAACCTCACTCGCTCATTATTTTAAACCTTTCAGACCTAATCGCCCCAAATTTCCCATCTCGGGGGCTTAGGATAGAAAGGGTTAAAAGGTGCGGATTCTTTGTAGATAACTTTTTCAATACAGTTTTTTTGCTGTAAAATGCTATAAAAATATTTCCAATCCAAGAAAATTTGTCATTATATTTGAGGGACCTTATACAGGGTGATTAAGAAATAATCATCAATAATTGGGGGGGAAATAGGCCCTAGACAAGGATATTTCGATTAGGGATGGTGGGGCGCAGCCTTACGGTTAAAGAGCTAGGACCTAATATAGTGCGAGCGCGTTTCAAAAGGCCGTTTTTAGAAGGCCCGTGTGACGAAACAAAAAATAATAAAATGAAAACCATTATTGCATGAGGTACAGGAGTATCCGTACTACTAAAATCCTTAATGTGATAGAAATTGGACCACTTGCTAAACCGTGGGGTGAGTTTTAAAATGTGCAATATTAATCTCTTAGTCAAACAATGGAGTTCCCTTAATGGTATTTAGAAAAATGATGATCGGGAAAAGAATTTTCAATGATCAAACAGTTTCAAAGATCAATGTTACGATCATTGAAAATTCCTTCCCCGATCATCATTTTTCTAAATACCATTAAAGGAACTCCATTCTTTGACCAACAGATTAATATTGCACTTTTGAAACTCACTCCACGGTTTAGAAAGTGGTTCAATATTCTATCGAATTCATGGTGTTAGTAGTAGGGATACTTCCTTACCTCATGCAATCTATTTTTTAATTTTATTATGTTTTGTTTCGTCACACGGCCCTTCTAAAAACGGCCTTTTGAAACGCACTCGCACTACATTAGGTCCTAGCTCTTTAACGGTAAGGCTGCGCCCCACCATCCCTATTCGAAATATGCATGTCTAGGGCCACTCTACCTCCTCCCCAATTATTGATGATCATTCTGTATCACCCTGTATTCTGGGTGTTTCAAAATTGCATTGCACGGCTTTTATTCGGAACCAACGCCTCCTAGGGTCATGGAAATAAGGTCTACCCCTAGGTAAATGACCCTGTAAAATCCATTGAGATGACTTACAGCGCCCCTGGCGGCGAAATTAAAAAGTTAAAAAAAAATAATTTAAAAACTAAAAGAGATAGAGCAAAAACCTCAGTGAGAGTATTGTTGCCAACGTCAAGAAGAACTCACTGATAAAAATTTGATCAAACTATCTTGAATGTTCGCGGATATATTAGCATGTGAAAATAGCACTTTTTCAGGGGTCAAAAAAGAAAAAGTTCGCATATTTGTCAATCTTTTTGATTTTTTGATTAAATTTTCTGTTCTTTAAACTAAAAAAACACAAAACTACAAAATAACACTGAAAATTTGAAAATATGCGAACTTTTTCTTTTTTGCCCCCTGAAAAAGTGCTATTTTCACATGCTAATATCTCCACGAATATTCAAGATATTTTGATCAAATTTTTTCAGTGAGTTCTCTTGACGTTGGAAACAATACTCTCATTGAGGTTTTTGCTCTATCTCCTTTAGTTTTTAAATTTTATTTTTAACTTTTCTTAAAATTTTAACTTTTTAATTTCGCCGCTAGGGGCGCTGTAAGTCATCTCAATGGATTTTACAGGGTCACTTACCTAGGGGTAGACCTTACTTCCATGACCCTAGGAGGCGTTGGTTCCGAATAAAAGCCGTGCAACGCAATTTTGAAACACCCTGTATAAATTTAATAAGCATTATAACAAATATGTAATTTTTTTATTAAAAAGTAGATTTTTAACCATGATTCCCGATGCATTGTTTCTATAAAATTTGCATTTATCTTTACATTTTATCTTAAATTTTGTTTAGCGAAAGTCGGAAAAGGAGTATAGGTCCTAAAATTTTATAATAGCATAACTTTTTAAATCGGAGTTGCTATATTGCTCTTCCCTTTGCCATTTTCAAGTTCTTGTTAATTCCCCCGTCCAAGAAACATTATGATCAAAAAATAATTAATTAAAAGACAAGTTTTGATTTAATAAATAAGATAGCTGCTTTCCACCACTCCTTTCTTATCAGGTTAAATACTTTTTAGGTCCAACCCGCAAAATTTGTTTGAGAAAGCCTATTTTTTTCCTTGCACTATCATAAAACTTCATTGTCACGTTTTTTCACATAAAGAAAGAAGTAGTGAGAATTAGTGTAATGAATTATAGTCTGTGTAATTAGAATGGGGGTTGAAAAGTCACGTGATTTCCCCAGTCTCCCCACCTTTCCCCTGTGCGTTGCCATGGATTCTACCAGTCTTATTTTTTTTCCCACATCACGCCAAGCCCACAACCGCCCAAGATTGTCATTGAATCTAACTCGTGTCACAGCAGCCAATGAAATAATCGTAACACTTTTTTCGTTATAAAAGAAAAACTCATCATGGTAGAAGTACAAAATTTTAAACAATTATACAATTTTTTTTTCAAAAAGATTGTCGTTACGTTTTTTAAAAAATTCGAATTAGTTTTATAACTATTAAGATTCAAAGTTTCAATTTAATTTTACGTCCTGCCTTAACTGATGTGCAAAAATAAAGCAGAACCGCTTACGTTTTCTCCTTCGTTACCAAGGCGACGAACTTCAACTGATGACGTCCTACCGCCTATTTTAATTACACAGACTATAAAAGGTATCACAGTATAAGCTTAAAAGGTATCAGTACAAGGTTCAGCTTTGGAGAGGGAGGCATAAGGGCGTCATTTCTTTTCCCCCAGAACTATCTCCTAAACTAAAACAACTCTATCCTTACAAACTATTTCCTTTCTATTTCTCTCTTATTTTGGAATCCCTTTCGACAGGAGAGAGAAAGAGTGAGAAAAATCAGAGGAGAAAGGAGAGAAATATAACTATTTCAAGAAACTTGGTCCCAATGCTCAATATCTGAACTAAAAACTCAAAGTTCCATAAAGTAATTAAGAAATTTCTTTCTGATTTCTCCACAGAAATCAGTCGAGCCCTCCAAAACCTTTCAAAGTTACTCCTTTCCCATCCACCCCCACCGAATCGTGATCTCTTAAACACAGCGAAAGATAATGGAGCTGTGGTCTTAACAACGTTATGATTATCGCGCACCACATCTAATCGATGTGTTCGTCTTCATTTAATAGACCGATTGGCAGGCAGCACGTTATTTGTGGCTGTGGCAAGCGAGATGATTTCAACAGATCCTTGCTCCAAGGTCGGCGGAGTGATCACGGAAATTCTCGTGTCAGAGATCGGGTGCTCCGGTGACGCATTATGCCTTTAATGAAAGTGGAAGTACGGCACGATTGGGATTCTTTCAAGTTTTACCGGCGGCATTCAAAGATTGGAAGCTAAACTCATTTCAGAGTTTACGTCACCCGATTGGCAATCGCTGGAGCCATCAAAGATCCCGAATCTTAATGAATTCCGTAAACAACTTATTGGCGCAATGTGTTTTGCTTTGCTTGCTGGATTTCAGCTAATATGCAAATTGCGCAGGCATTTAATTTAATGGAGCTTCTCTTTCCGAGAACATCCGAATTGATTAGGGGAAATGAAAGGAAGTTTTGCTTTTTCAAACCCTAAAATCCAAGTTGAAGAAAGTTTAATGATAGGTATAGCAGTTAATGTTAAGATCTTTTTAAACTTTGTAAAAAGTTTTAGAGATAGAAATTACAATTTTTATTTCTTTTGCTAATTTAAGACGATTTATCTACGATGATTGTATTACTATTCTTTGACAAAAAGAACCTTTTTTGTTATAATATTTGTTTATTAAACTACTACTTTGTAAATAATGTAAGGTAACTTAGAGTTATGGAAAATATGCTTGAAAATAACAGCAAAGCATTTTTTCAGATAAGCATTTTATCACTTAAGATGCCTTATGTAATATCTATAACTTTTTGATACTTCTCAATTCTTATTTAAAAAGGAGTCGCGAGGAATAATTGGGACTTGTTTTGCTGCCTAACAAAGACTTAATAACATTTTATGGGATTTTGTACGGTGACAAATCATGTCTCTAAATAAACACCATAACATCTTGATCCCTTCCGAAAAGTTAGAAGGAATACATGGCATCTCAAGCAACGAATTGTTGTTTGTAATACTCTGGACTAAATTATGAGCAAACTACTCTAGGAAGTATCCTTTAGTTGACTGAAAGAGGAAGGGAAAATTTAATTAGACCTTAAGATATACATTTAAGTATGTAAAATAGAGTCTTCCCTTAGAAGACAACCTGGAAGAAAAGACACAGGAAATAACGTAAATTCCAACATAAATAAAGGCCATTCAAAAGAAATCTCAACGAGATCGCGCTTGCTTAAAAAAAGGAAGAAGTGTTATTTTAACATCCCGAGTACAAAAGAGGAGTGAGGAAAGCAAATGATACCATTTTCCCATGGAAAATGAAATCCAACAAAATCCTTTGAGATCCCGTCTCGGGGAGAGAAAAGGAGGCAAAAGGCAGTGCACATCTCTGACCCGGGAACATTACCGTTTCTCGCGGAATTGTTACTCTTTCGCTACAACAACTGCGCGAAGGAGATGCGGACCGAGGAAATTAGGTCTGCCGATTTTGTAAGCATGATCGTGAATAATTGTTTAATGGCATATTCCGAGCTATATTTAACTTACAAGTGCATAGCTCGAAAGAAGTTAAATCCATTATTACGGACCTCGGTTCAGAGGTCGCGACTTTTTGGCATATTTTTTAGAACGGCTCTTCTCTTGTTTTTTTTGGGGCTCCTTTTGTTGAGGGGAAGAAAAGAAAAAGAACTGGCTCTCTCGGGAAATAGCTGTAAATGGTGCTCACGAAATGGCTCCAAAGAGAGACCTGTGAAAGGCCCGACCTCCTTGTAGGTGTGGCATCTTTCATAGCGATCTTTATTAGATTTTTAAGACTTTTTCGGATGGTGTTTTGATAGCAATACTGAGGCTTTTCTCCTAATTGGACGCAGCTATGGTTTTTAACCGCGTTTAAGAGTAAAAGTGATGCAGGGAAATACATATTTTTAAAGGAATTATTGTTTTCTAAATATATTAAATAATAACACTAATTTAATTTTTTAATATTTTTCATAAGTGATTTGAAAGCAAGATCAGTCCGAAATCATGATTGAAGTTGTATTTTTAGTCATATTCTCAGCCATCAGTGTCGGTGTGAAATCCTGGTCAAAGAAGGGTCAGCAAAAATTAAATTTTTCTTTATCTACTAGTTAACCGCTACTCTGATGGCGGTTAATATGACTGTTAGTTTTTTTCATTATCATTAAATACATTCCAATATTTTCCTTGTATCAATGTTTTTATAGTAGATATTCTATACTTAATGATTGGATGCAGAATATTAGATCAGTGAACATTTTTTGACGGGATTAGCATCACTAGATCAATGTCTATCCACGGAAAGGGTCAATGGTTTTTCGAAAATTGATTTGTTAACTTAAGGGAGCAACTCCCCTTCCTGTATCTGCAAATGGGCACAGAGATGTAGTAGAATCTCTTTCCTCAACAACCCTTTTATGGGATACAGTTTGGTGATTTTAACATGGCATTGCGAATTCAAACAACTAACCACCAAAAGGGATTTTACTATTTATTCACCGCCACGAGAAAAACTTTCACCGTCATACTATATTGCGGCGTTGTTATGGAAAGGGGTCATAATACTGAATTTGGGGATTATGGCAATTCATAAACTCTGAAAAAATATTTTATGTCAAATCTGTAAGGCTATCATTAAAATTTTAACTTCTTCTCCAAGTGTTACTATTCTACCAAAGTTTTTCTCGTGGCGGCAGTTAGACCATACATTACACCTGTTCAGTGCCAATCCATTCACACACGAATCTTCATTGCAGGCTCCCGCTACGGCCGCCGCTCCAACTGGTTCAAAATCCACTGCCTCATCCAAGACCAGGCCGAGATGAGCAGCCGTCTCTCCGACCAAGGCGTTCACTATGACTCCAAAGACAACATGGTGCACCACTTCCGCTCTTCGGACTTCCACGACCAGCCTTCCAACGGCTCCAACCGGGGGTCGCCTTCCTCGGACCCCGGCACCCCCTTCCACTACCTACCCCCTTCCACCCACTCCTCCTACAGCCCCACCTACGAGCGCAAAGAGAACGTTGCCCTCTACCATCACCTCCCACTGTCCCCCGTGTCGCCCCTGCACCCCAGCAAGTTCTTCTTCCACTCGGCCAACAGCAGCTTCTTCGCCCTGCCCAAAGCGCTGCCCCCCAGGACCAGCCCCTTGCCCCCGGCAGAGTGGGGCACCCCTGTGCAGGACACCCCCATAGACTTGTCCGTGCGTAAGCCGGAGACCCCCACTTCGGACACCGACATGGACGCTCCAGCGAGGGCTGAAACGCCCCTCGATCTGACTTCCAAACGAGCCGTGTCCTGCTAAAGGACGGACCGCTTCTTGCAAAGAAAGGACAGCAGTATTAAAAAATGGGATATTTCTATCTACTCTACACTTGGCCAGTTCAGATGTGATTTTTGACTCTAACTTATGTTTCTAGAATCACCAAATAATAACTATATACTATAACGCGAAGTGCCTAACTAAGTCAAAACGCTTGTGATTGAAATCGAACAATATGTTGTAGATATGATAAACATGCGTAGGATGTTATTCTAAAAATGTAAAGGTGATTTATAATTGACCCACCTTGTACAGAAATTGTTATGAGGAGTTAGTTGAATAATATTTACTTGAAAAGTGCCTTTGTGTAGAAATACACATGCTTGTGTGAATGCATATATACAAGCATATGTTACGCATTTAAAGCAATGTGTGATACATGATTAAATATGTACATATTTATATATATAAATGTTTTACATACATTATTTTTTACTAAAGCCATTTTCAACTTTGTTATTTCTTATATCTTAGAACTAGTTGTACATCTGTTGTTAAAAATATGTATTTTATTTTTAGATTCACGTTTTAAAATCTACCTCTATGCTTCGAACATATTCCTGAAATTTTTTATCCCTCAAAGAGAGAGAGAGAGAAGGATCTTTTCCCAGAGATTCAAATCTCTAAAATAACTCTACTCACGCGTCTAGCGTTTACCCTAGTCCCGTGAGGGAAGCTATTAAAAAGCAATCACGAAATGTGCTAAAATTTTGTTTTCCTTTTATTACTATTATTAAAATGCCATCACGTTAAACTCAAAAATATCAATTTCCAAGTTGTTATCGAATAGTGTTAAAATATGCGAGAATGAATTACAAATGCTCGACAAATTCGCCACAGGCGTTAAGCCTTCTCTTTGTTTCTGCATTTGACCATCGATTTCTCTTTCAACGGAAAAACGCCATCTTGTTGCTAACAATGGCTGCCCTTTCTGCCATAAAGTAAGCCAATTTCGAGCCCCCACAACAAAAAAGGTGGCTTCCATTTTTGAGGTCGATATAAATTTATAAGCGTGACCGTCCATTGTCTTGTGTTTATAAGACAGCAAACATTTTAAATCTCCCAGCTCGAGATTTGCCAATAACTCTTCGCTTCCGTCTATCTATGTCAATAGGTTAGCCGCTACGGTCTGAATGCATCCCTGTCTCATCATTCCAAAATTCCGCCACAAGTGAAAGTTCTGACACGCTTTCGACTTTCGAACAATCTGCATTGTTGTTTCCGGATGGATTTAGATGTCGAATTCATCACCCTATCGGACTGCATGACAATAGCCTTTCACCTACGACTAAAGAGCTGGGTTTTAGGTACGCCACTAGATTACGAGCCATTACACTCATCGTAAAAAGATACGAGGCTCTTATTTCTTCAAAAAGGACGGAAAACTCAGGCGGAATTTTTGATCATTAAAATGAGGAAAACAATCAAACAACGTAGAAATTGATACTGAGTGGATACAATCGTTTTAGAATACATTTTAAAAGAAATCTATTAGACTTACTTCAAAGTCTGTCAGAACTCCAGTTTATTTCCGTTTATTTTACAACAGAAATTTCTTGTATTTTTGGGACTTTTAACAGTATAGTATGTCAATAAAACCGAATGTTCTATTAAAATTGAAAGTGTAAACAACAGATAATTTTTGTTGAACACACGGAAAATAAACTGGCGTCCTTGATGGCCTGTTTTTTCTGGGTAGGAGAGTTTCTTTTACAGTGTAGTATTTAACGTTTAGTATCCGATTCTGATATTGGTGTTTAAAATACACCTATAATCAATAAAATAAAAAAATTTCATGACATTTAAGCTAGTCTCGTTCGTTAAAGATGAATATAGTTAATAAAAAAGTATTTCAAAGAAAAAATAATTAAAGAAGTCTTTAGGTTTAGGGGATATGCATATTTTGCAATAAAATACAAATTTAAAAATTATTATAATTTTCCCAGTGTTCTGCTATGCTTATAGTAAGCAAAACATTTTTAATAAATTTGCTAAATAAAGGTTCGCTATATTTAACAAACTTTCTACCCCTTTTAATATGTAGTTTAATTCTTTAATCTTTTACTAATGTATAATTAGATGTGAATTAATTTTAAGTATAAACTAACAGTTTGGAAACTATGAAAAGTGCTGTTTTAAAATAAACCGCAAAAATCACCATAAACTTTCTTATCCATGGCCAGTGTTCAGTAATTTTCACAAACTTCATTTTCATTCAGATGAAATCGGATAATAGAGATCCAGATACATAAAACGTTACCCCCTGGGCATTAACCATAAAAAGCAATGGGTCATACTTAAAAAAGCAAAAATACATTTAAAATATTTGAACAATTTGAATTTTTATATTTAAACTTTAAACTACATATCGTAGTTCAGAGCGTATAAACCATTTAAATTTAGCCCACCGTTTTGAGTGATTTTTCGAAAAAAAGAAACATATTGCTTTTAATTTCATGGTAGGATGCTTTTCCAACGTCTGGCATTATTTTCATCTGATGTTTTATGCTCTTCTCATATGATGTGTTGTATGAACAAATGTAGATAGTTGTTTCCATCCATAATGTTGTTTTCGTGTCAAACATTTTTCATACGTTCAGATGAATGAAAAAGGACAAAATGTTATTTGTCTCGTTCTCATTTTTGAACGTGTTTTATTTTGTTTTATTTATGCTTTAATTTATGTTTCTTTGGCTTTTTTATCATCATGGCATCATAAATACTGTTGTAAAATGCACCATTAACAGTAAAGTGGAAATTACTCGTTTTCTCATGCAGGAACTATTTACTGAAAGTCTGCCTAAGTGCCTTGAATTAAAACCACCTATAGCCATATTTTTACGAGCTTAAACATACAGTTTCTTTGTTTACGAGTACTCATAGGGATACGAAACCAAGCTTGTATACAATAAGCGTTCCAATTACTTTTATTTTTTGGAACTACCTAATCATTGTTCAATACAAAATGTTTCGCAAAATACTTTGTTTACAACTTTAAAATTAAGTACTTCAATGAGATACATATTATCGATGTAAGTTTTTGTTAAGAATATTGATTAGGTGTATTGACTTTTATATTTTGTTAAAGAAATGTCTTAAAACTAAACTAGGTGACAAAGTGTGAGTGAGTTATCAAAAATGTGAGCACAATCAAACATTTTATGAACTGTTATTTTTATTTGTTGATAAATCACTTTTGTTATTTTGTTGAACTTAATCAAACATTCCATTATTTAAATGGTATCACTACAAGCCATTTGATTGTTTTTGCATTCCATTTACAGTAGTTAGCCTTGAATTTTATCTTATATTTTAAATTATTTGCACACGATTAATAGTTTTAAACACAACTCGATACATTTGCCTACTTCTTAAAAGCAATAAAGGAAAATTGAGTCAATTATTAATGATGAATAGAAGTCGTCTAGTATTTCAGTTTGTTAAACTTCCTTAGATATTTTGCAATGGAATTAAATGAGGTAACAGAGAGACAGTTTCCTCGTGTTCTTACGCTCATTAAAAAATAAAACACTACAACTTGAAGTCCATCCTTAAATTAAATAAGATCTTTCAAATTTATAGTAGATGGATAAGTGTTTTATGAAGCTCACTTTTATTAAAAACTATCTTAAGTTCCTTCTTTTTGTTATTGGTAGGTTCTTACATTGTAGTTTGAAGTTGTGTAACATGGAAAAATAATCTCCCTAAACACAGATTTGTCTCATGCTGTTTTATCTTTCTCGATCCATTATTTTTTATTTCATTTTTTTCATCTTATTACATCATTCCCCATTCATGTTGACTTTTAATACAAAATAAGTATCGATAGTTCTTTTTACATAAAGTCTTCCATCAAATGAGTTTTCAGTATACGCAAAATCTGTATGAAACGCAAAAAAATGATCTTCATTTGTCAACTACATTAGATGAATGTTGAAGGAGTATGAACAACTATAAAAAGATGATTTTAAATACTTGTTTAAGATGAGAGGTAATTGTTTCATGACTGAAGAGAAGAGTATTCATTGTATTTTGGTTGTATCATTATGTAATATACGATTGTTGTTGCTGTTTGTTCAGAGAAGTCTGTATATTTGGGATTGGAAATTTAATAAATATTTTACACAAGATATCTGTTAGTGTTTTTATGCTTTGATTAACTGTTGAGAAGTTTAGTTTATAGAAGCAACCGTTTTCAGTGAGAATTAAAAAAGACTTATGAATTTAAATAGCATGCGTATGCTTTATGATTTTATATTTATAAGATTTTTGACTACAGGTTTCATTTAACCTTTCAATACTTCATAAGAATTCAAATTTTGATTGATTTTATATTATTTTTAGACGTAAATTACTTTATTATTTAAAATACTTTAATTTTTTTTTACTTTTGCATTTATTAATCGTTAAATATTTATGTATATTTAAATTTTATTTACAATATTAATTCAGAAAATTTTAAGTGTTTTAAAAAAGATAATTATAATTAATATAATTTGCAATACAAAGCAAAATTTCAAAGTTAATCAATCAGATATACGACCAAAACCAATTTTTATTCACAAAAAGGTAGATACATTTCTATGATATTTTTTACAACTTTTAATCACAAAATAGTATATCAGATATGAGAGATATTTTTAGAAAGGTATGATAACTAAAATGGCCTTCCAACTAGTAATTGATCCCTTATGCATATTTTAAATAAAGTGTAATAAGGTGTAAAACTTCTTCTAAAAATATCAATGATTTTCTCATTCTTAAGTAAAGATAAAATGTAAGCAAAGTGATAGCCAAAATGTCAATGACCAGTATGAAATGCAAAAGGTCTATATTACGGTCGCATAAAAATGTCTGGAAAATAATCTCACTAAAATAACCTTTTAAGAACTTATATTTAAACGGGGAAAACCCATTGGGTTTGGTACTTTTATTAGGTTTCATTTCATAAAAAAGTTTAACTTATTTTATGCACTTTCTTAAGTTCTTCTTTCATTGTAGATCAGTCCTCATAATAAAAGTATTACATCATCCAGAAAGTTTTATCGCTTAGGGACAGTCTGTATATGCAATGTATTTTTTGGTACTTTTCCATTACGGTAAACCAGTAAAGTACTTCTATCTAAAGCCAATTTGATGAATTTTGGCTCTTTTTTCTTGGCTCACGTTTCGAGCTCTCCTAGTTTCTACGATTAATAATATTTTGTTTACTTCAAGTTGCAATTAATTGAAAACTTTCAAAATTAAAATTCAAAGGAATTTAACTTTAATTTTAAGTCATATTAAGATTGTACGGAAGATCTTATTTATTTCATAAATTTGAACTCATTTTATACTATACTCCTTTTAAAGGAGCGGTGGTAGAATTTCCAGCGATCTAGATTCCTGCAAATGATCATCCGGATCTTTCCTAATAGAGGGTTAAGGGTAGCAATTCAGCAATTTAACATGGATGATTGTGATCAAACTCTACGGATGCCTCAGAAAAAATTTAAATCTAAGTTAAATTTTCCACACTTTGTTAAAAATACTTAAAACTTAAATTGTTTTAAGGAAGTAGCCAGTTAATTTTAATTTTAAAAAATATTAACTTTAGGAAAAATGCAAAATTTTGAGCAGAATAGAAATGAAGTAACAAGTTATCATAGATTTAAGGAAAGCCCAGGTGTCGATCAGTCCCAAAATCAAGCCAAGATGCCAAGCTGACTGTAGATAAAGTTACAGTTTATAATGGTATCACGTAATGGAAAAGTATCAAAAATGTCTTATAAACGGATGCTCCCAAGAGTGACATAACTTTCGGGATGACCTATTAGTAAACGTAGCTTCGAGTAAATAATTCCCAGTAATAATTCCCAGTAAGTAAATTCGGACTTTAAATGGGTTCAACAGTGTTCATCTGCTAGCAATAAGGCTAATAGGATATTGGGATACATTAAAAAAACTGTTTCTTCAAGGTCCGAGGATATTATTTTGCCACTATACAGAGGCTTGGTGAGACCTCATCTAGAGTATGCTGTTCAGTTTTGGTCTCCATACTTAAAAAAAGATATTGATTCAATTGAAAGGGTTCAGCATAGGGCTACTAAAATGGTCAAGGGTATATCCAGTTTAAGTTACGAGGGAAGATTAAAGAAGCTAAATATGTTCACTCTAGAGAAAAGAAGGGTAAAGCAAGGGGACACAGAGGGACTAGATTTCAATACGAGTAATAGAACAAGGGGTCACAATTTCAAATTGAATAAAGTAAAATTTAAGACGGAGTGTAGAAAGCATTATTTTTTTCATAGGGTAGTGGATAGATGGAATGCGTTGCCTGAAACAATTGTAAATTCAAGTGGGGTAAACGAGTTCAAGAGGAAAATTGACAGATACTGGGATTCCGGTAGTTTGAGTTAAAAAGACTGGACCAACCTTGCTGGGCTAACGCCTGTAGTTGGTCGACTTAATTTGTATTTGTATTTGTAAATAAAAAGAATGCACCTGCTGGAAATATCATCAGCTGGTGGGAAATTTATTCAGAGACTGCACAGCTAGAAATGTACAATGTATAAAAACTAAGAACCAAAAATAATTCGAAACATACCCTGCAAAGACGGGTTAGATCAGTGTTTCCAAACCTTTTTCGGTCCACGCCCCACCAAAGCCTTTCTAAATTTTTCATGCCCTGTCTTTTTTTTCCCAAAAATCCTTCTTGAAAAGTCAATAGAACCTGGTTACTCATGTCCTACCTGGGGGCAATTGGGTTGAAAATTTTTAAATTGCCCCCCTAGAAAATCAAATTGCCCCCCGGTGGGGCGGGTTGGGAAACACTTGGTTAGATAGTCTCTTACTTCACACATACATTATACCTTTCTTTCTCTCTCTTTGATTCTCTTTTTCCGAATTAAGTTACAAGTTGAGGATAAGGAAGTAATAAAGTTAACACAAGCAAAACACCAGCTTTCTCATCCACGTAATATAGACAGTGAATCCTTAAGAAAACCTCTAAACGGATATTTTTTCCAACCAAGGATCAAGAGCCCCTCTCAACCTCGGATAACCTTCTCACTTCCTTACAGACAGCTAAGCGGATCGTCTCTGGAGACTCCTCTGCAGAGAAAGTCCGCAAGCCACACAGCCCAAAGTCACTGAAAGAAACTTTTAAGAATCTCATTGTTCCAATGGCCCACGATCCAATCGAAGGAGGTTCTGCCCGCCTAAGTCTACAAAAAGATTACTCATTCATGTATATTCATAAGAGGGATGGGACTCTGGTTGAGTGGCACGAATGAGCCAAAGACGGAACCTCCGTCGAGCCCTGCTCCGGATTAAACGAACTCTAACCCCGATTCCCAAGGTCAGAGGGTGGATTGGAAACCGGTACACAGCCGACGCTGCTCGAAATTTAGACACTTCTGGCGGATTCCGTGGGAAAGAGGTTCGGAACACCGAGAGCGGTCAGGGAGTACCATGGGAAGGAGCCGCTCTCTCAGAAGGTCAACATCATCTTCATCTGCATCTTTTCTACATCTTCATCTTCTTTCGGTGCGTCAGGTAGGGCAAATTGGGAGGAGCAGGGCCGCAACACATGTACCGTAGCTCAAATTACAATGACCATTTGTAATAATAATCACATTCTTATTGAAGAGTTGTCTGTTGCATAGTCAAGTCATATAATGGGAAGACTGCATTCTTTTTTTCCTTGGAGGACAGGCAGGTGTATCTTTTTTCAAAATCCAAATTATATGTGTCTTTCAAATTTGCTTATTAAAGAGTAGTTTTCAAACAATGGAATTTATGAAATAGTTTATCCGGAATTCATACTTATTTTGTGTAATAGGTAACTATTTCGCCTTAATATTAGTACAATCTAGAATGCTTCATGAAATATTTAAAACAAATAAAGTTGCTTTTCTTGAGGAAAAGGAAAGTTGAAATGGGGTAGGGTATTCAGAGCAGAGAGAAATTAGAAAATTAAGAAAATCATGAAGAACTAACTTACATATACAATTTCAAAATGAGATTCTCGGATAATTTTACCTAAAGGTTCAAATGTTCTTCAGGTTGCAAATTGCAATTTAAGTCCCCCTGTGAGCTTCAATATTAAAAAGAACTCTTAACTTTCATACTCAGATTTCATGCTATTTTTTCTACTCAGCTTTCTTCCTCCTTTTAGGTGGTTGCCTACCTATGGAGGCTTTTTTTAATAAATAAAATGTTGACCTAATTTGTGATTTATACAATTAAATGCATCTACAAACTATGAATAATACAAAAAATAATTAAATATTAATTTAAACTTTCATATTATTGAGGAATTTATGCATAAAAATCACAAAAAACAGCCTTTCCGCAAAACATCATAACTCAAATTTATATGAAGATATTTTTGTTTTTTAAACTTTATTATCCTTGTAAAAACATATTTTAGGAGGCCTACTTTTTTATGTCTAAATTATTTTAATATCAAAAGTTATAGCACTAAACTTGAAAAATAAAAAAAGACCCGCCAAATTTCAGTAAAGTTTGAAGTTATACTCTTCATAAAATAAAAAATATTACACCCACAGCCAAAAAAATAGTAGGGCTCCTAAACCATATTATGTCAAGTATTGTGCCCAAGTTTCATAGAAATTAACTTATAATATTTTGAGTTATGTAGTTTTGCGGAGAAGGAAAATAGCAAAAATGTGATTCTGAGAAAAACGCGAATTTCCTTTCCGCGCGCGCCTTTTCCTTAATAAAATGCCTTTTTAGTTTGAAGTAAAACTTCTGTAACTTTGGTTCTAGGAAAGATAAAGACAAAATTTAAACTGATTTGGAAAGCTTAAAATGTGTTTTTTGAAATAAGATAATAAAATTTTTTCTTGAATTTTTGGTCCGAAACGGCATTTTTAGGTAAGCAGGCACCTTAACAATGCTGTTAAGCTTTGAAATAGAAATTTAGGAAATAAATTAATCCAAAAAATATATAATTACGTTCAATAAAAGTTAGAAAAGATGTATTTTCTCTTACAAACTATTGTATTAAATTGCAACATTGAGAATCCACAGAAACTTAAATGCCCAAATAGCCGTCATCTCGCAAGCATACTCATTAGGGTGTATCGAAAAAAACTTTTTTTCGATTTTGATGACGTAATAGTGCGGAAAAATTGTCTAAGGTGCCAGAGAGTACCTGTGAATTTTTTCAGAATTTTTGGATAATTTCTTAAGGTGCCACATTGGCCCTGAAGTTTCCCATGTTAATCCAATGGGGCGCGCCGCCAAAAAGGCCGAAAATCGGTTTTTCGCCCCTCATTTCTACCCTAATCACACGACGAATATCTCGTCTCGAGTTATGGACTCTATATGATGTATGCTACCCGAAAAAACTTGAATAATAACTTAAATCTCTATATTATGTTGATTGTGGGCTCTGATTTGAACGAGGAAATACGCAATTTTCGACGAAATTTGAGCATAAAAAACCGTAATATAGATATTTAGGCTATTATTCAAGTTTTGACGGATAGCATACATCATATAGAGTCCATAACTCGAGACGAGACATTCGTCGTGTGATTAGGGTAGAAATGAGGGGCGAAAAACCGATTTTCGGCCTTTTTGGCGGCGCGCCCCATTGGATTAACATGGGGAACTTCAGGGCCAATGTGGCACCTTAAGAAATTATCCAAAAATTCGGAAAAAATTCACAGGTACTCTCTGGCACCTTAGACAACTTTTCCGCACTATTACGTCATCAAAATCGAAAAAAGGTTTTTTTCGATACACCCTAATACTCATATACTTCATTTTAACCATTAATTTAAAATTAATTACTTTATTTTATGGCCTAAGAAGGTAAAGTTTAAAATTCTCCAAATTAACTTTAAAAAATGTGTTTTATATTAATATAGAGATCATAGATTCTCAAAAAGTTCTATCAAAATATTATTATAATATTTAATGTTATCCCAACCCTAAAAGTTGAGGATCCAGTATGTGGTGGTATGAAAATAATTCGATTAAGCTTAAAAGATTTGTTTTATTTATTAAAAAATATAAAATCACTTTCGGTTTACAAATTCGACAACTTCTTAACACAACTAAGTTTTATTGCTAAATGAATAAAAGTTATCCAAATGAAAAAGTTTCTATGTACTACCTACTACATAAAAATAAAAAAGTAACACTCTTAATATATTTTTCTCTTTCAAACCATTTAATGCCATATCTCTCTCCCATCAATCTACATACAAATCATATTCTTTCAAACAGATTTGCAATATATTGAACAGGTTATAGCTTATGATGACCTCTTTGTAACAATGATTGGGTCAAAAAGGTTTAGAAGACCACTGAAGGTTCAAGAAGGTTTCATAACACTTTATTAGGTTGCCGGTCACTTAGGTTTGATTCGTCTATTTTTAACACTAACAGAAAGAACTTCGAACATGAGGCTAACATCTTTTCTTTTACTTAAAGAATTTGGCTGAAGCTTACTCTTTTTTAATCGAATTTATTTGTCATAAGAGACGATGTATGCTTTTACGAATTATTAGAGAATGTGTTATAAAATCAAAAAGCATAAAAATTGCACAAATTTGCTCACATTTTGCATCCATTTTTTAAAGAGAAAATAAAGTTTAATAACCTTCATTTTTAAATATTCCAGATATGAATGTTTAACATATACCAATATAAATAATACACAGAATATTTTTACATTAATAAATTGACCATACATGAGTAATAGTTGAATGAAAGGAATTTTTAGTTTTTTAAACAACTTGTAATGATAACGGGCTGTATACAAGCATCTAAAGAACATGATATGAAAGAATGTAGATATAGTGAGCAAAAGTAAACTGCAAATAAATTTTCAAGTGAAATATGAAAAGTACAGTTGAAAGTGCTATTATTAATGAAACAAAATCTCCAAACAAGCCCCCTTAAAAAACGACTAGTTTTATTCTACGGTCTCTAAAGTTTATTCACTTTAGATTTCATTTTTAAAAAATACCCAGATACACACAGGCGCGGATCCAGCACGGCTCCAAGGGGGGGCACTTTTCCTGACAAGATCCCCTTGTGGTACCATTGGGTATGGGGGTCCTCCCACAGAAAAAAATTGAAATTTGACGTGTAAAAGAAGTGTTTTAACTCATTTTTAGAAACGTTTTGAGTCTAAGGGGTGCACTTTTCAACACTATTGCCTTTACTTTTTGACCCAATAAGTCAAAATTTTGGGGATTTCCTAAAAATAAACACTGAATACCCCATTTTAATACTAATGGGGGGTATGGGGGATATCCCCAAAAAATTTTTGTTAAATTAGACCTATAAAAAATTGGTTTTTACTCATTTTGAGAACCTCTTTGAGTCTCCAAGGGGGGGCACTATAAAGAGTGCCACCCCCCTGTATCCGCCACTGGATACACAACTTCTTGAAAACGAATCAACCAAGCATCAAATCAAAACACACCAAAAAAAGCCAAGTGCTCCAGAGTTCACGATTTATACAATACAGAAAAACGAACCTCGGATGGAGTCACACAGCGTCTGACTTAAAGATAGATAAATTAATAACAAAAAACTGAAAACTAGACGTACTACTAACAAGAATAAGGAAGATAACTCTTCCAACAAATATATTTTATTCTAGATTCATCTTGCTCCGAATCCAATTATTGGAATTTGCAATGAAGTTGATTCACAAATGACGATCTATTGATGAAATGCAAAAAATACTCTTCAAATAACTCAATCTCAATTGATAAAGATCATAAATTTAACTAAACATTTTGGAAATTTAAGGAAAATTTTTGGAAATTTAAGTAAAAAAACACTTTTTCAACTTGTTTTGGTACGCCTCATCCAAATTTCGGGTTTAGATTTTATGGTAGATTTTTTGCGTTTTGAAGAACTTAATATAAAATAAAGTTGTAATAAAAGAGTTATAAGTACCAAGGGGGTCTAGGGGTCCTCCCTCAATTGAATATTGAAAATTTGACCTTAAAATAACAGGGTTTTAACTCATTTTGGTGCATAAAATACCGGGGGGCTAAAGTCCCCCAGCCCTCCCCTGGATCCGCTAGTGATGAAAATCAACAAAGAAAAGAAAAAGAAAAAATGTTAGTTTCATCTTCTTTTGTAAGCTCAATGAAGTACTAATTCAATGGCAACAAGGAAAATAAGTCAGTTTTTACAAATGTCTCAAACAAAATCAACTATATGTACTATATAATATATAACTTGAGGATATTTTAAAGACTTTTAAATTAAAATCCTAAACCACGTTTATATTCAGCTGATGCCCATTTTAACTCGTTTTCCGAAGCTGCATTCAGCCCATAAAAACAAATATTCCCCATCAAGAAAAACACTCACTCTGAAGCACGATGAAATCTACCATTGACAAATTGATTTCCGAAGAAGTGCAGAGTTGAAAAGGGATGATCCCAACAAAAAACTGCAGCGATTGCCAATCAATTCGGCTGCTAAATCGTCCTTGCAGGCCAACCTTGGCGTCTCCGTGTTCCCACTCTCTCTCCCATTCAGCCTTGCTCATCACCCCATTCCTAGATTCCCTACACCCAAGGCCCGCAGGAAGTTATGGCTCGCATGGGCCTTGAGGCTAGGTGGATCCACAAAGTAGAAGTGCTGTTACCTCAGGAGAAACAATTAACACAAAGCCTTTCCATTATGGTCTGCTGTGCAACTGTCCGCTGATGCTAAAACCAAGGACTGGCTTTCTTAATGGCTTTCATTCCAAAAGGGGTGGAAAGGACAGAAATGTTCTGGATGGTCAGTGGTGTTGAATCATCAATGGCAATTAGGTTCAAGAAAAGTTACTCAGATCTTTTCTTGGCTCTCATCATTAGTTGGCGTTCTTCAGGGTGAATCATTCAAATTAGTACCCCTCTCGGAAAGTGTCGAAATGACTGCAAAGTTGATGAAGTGCATAAAATGGCTATGTTGCTTTAAAGGTTGTTTTTTTTAACCAAAGACCAAACAAGAATTCCAGAATGCTGAGAAGATCCATAGACGTGAATGTTAACAGGAAAAAGGAAGAGATCTTTTATACATGTTCTAATTTTCTGAAAGTCCTTCCATAGTTCTAAAAGTTAACTTTTATCAACTGAAAAGTTTTTATATGCGATAACAAAGTGCTAAATCTTATACATACAATTAAATAGATCTTTAAAGTTTTTCAAGAGTACTACACATTGTTAGTTTTAGAAAATAGTTATGTATAATCTTCTAACTAACCCTTCAAAAAAAGGTATTAATTTGAATGCGAGGTTAAAAAGTATATATCATGAACTTCATTGCTTATAATTTTGGTCAATTTTATTCTTTCTTTTAGTTTTAACATACATAAGGTTAATAAATTCCTTACTTATATTGAATCATTTACCACTAGAGAGATAAAATGTTGATTTTAAGGATAAAAAATCCTTTATTATTCAGTCAGTTTATTAAAACTTATGAAATACTAATTATTTTTGATAAATAGGGTATTCCAATTTAAACTACTATTAAAAACTACTAATTTTAACTACTATGGTAAAACACTTTATATTTTGCATAATAGAATATTTCCCAAAGGCAGGTAATTGAACAGTTACAGATTAATAGAGCTCATTAACCAACAAACATGCCATAATTAGTACTTTCTTCGCGTTACCCAGTGGGCACCTGTGGACCGAAGCCATGGAGGTGAAGTACTGTTGCCCACGCCACACACACATTCGCAGGCTTAACCCCTTTTTACAGGGGGGCGCATTCATTCATCACACACCAGGACAGAAACTATAATCCATGTCAAACGGGGATTCAAACCCCAGACGTACGGCTTCACAGTCAGATGCTCTAACCGCTAGGCCAGTATGTCAGCGCATTATAGAATATTAGTAAGTACATTTTGTAAAAAATTTAATGGTGTTTAATATTACATTACTACTTATGACATTTATTTTGAAACTAAACATACTCTTAAATTACTATTGAATGCAAAGTACTTAACATAATTCAACTGTTTCGTTTCCGTGATAAATTAACAGAAATATTTAGCCAATTTTTACTTTATCTGAATATAGGATTAACCTTTACCTTCCAGTGGGATCGCGTATGTGGGAGACACTTAGGTTGAATTTCTTCATCTAATGTCTAATGGTTCAAATATATTTAAATGAACGTACTCATTTTAACCATAAACGCTTCACAGCTCTTTCAAAACTTATTATGATTGAAAATATAAATTTCCAATTGTGTATATAAGAGATACAAGCGTCCTTTTCTTTCTCTATAAAAAGCGCATCTTCTGGAAGGTTATAGACATAAAAAGAATAAATAAAAATTGTCCATCGAATATTTGAAAGTTCCTCTTTCATTCGTATTAATTCTTATTTAATAATTTTAAAGTATGTAAATATCAGAAGCATTGTTAGTAAACTGTAAAGGTTGTTTTTTTTTAGTTAAGTGCGACTGCACCAAAGATAATCTTTTGGGAAAATAATCTAGATAATTTTCATTCATTCGTGATAAAAGAGATCAGATAGTAAAATATTACGTGTTTTGAGAATAATTGAGTGTAGTTTATGAATATTGTCTATGAGGAAATATAGATACAATAAGGTGAAAAAACTCGTATGGCAAAAGGTAATTATTTTAAAGCTGGATTTCATCATAAGACAAGTAGCTCTATTTTACTTGTCAATGGATTACATCAAAGTATATTTCATACAGGAATGTAGTTACAAAGCTAAAGCTCACTTCATATTTGAACTTAAAAGTGACTTGGGTGAATTGTTTATTGCTGAAACTAATGTGACATACTAACTGACAAAATATCTTTAGAAAAGAACTGAATCTAAATTAAAAACACCTAAAGGAAGTTTTATATCAGTAATGTTGGAGAGTTCAAATTCAAATTTAATAAACAAGAACAATTGAACACACAAAACTGATAGAATATACAAATCTGATCTGATAATACATATCCCAAATTATTATCAGAGGACATCCCAAAGGAGCAAACACCCGTCCATGGGGTCACAGAAAATCTATAATAAAATATAAAAGGGGGCAATAAAGACAGTGGATGAAAGATGTGGATAGTTTAAATCAAAACGTGAGAAAATGTGTTTTATAATAAGCTTTCAAAGAAAACAAGTTCTAATTTCTCTAATAGAAAACCCAATATAGAGAATGTAATCACAAAAATATAAAAAGCAATATTAATTCAACTGAGCTAATGTTGAAAGAACAATCAACTTTTATAAACACTTAGAGTAGACTTTCAAGTAGTCATCTCATCATCATCGGGGCCAGGCGAAAAAGGTCGAATAGAGTCGAATAGGTCAGATGAAAATAAAACAAAGTAGTTTGTAGAGTTCCAATCGATGTAATTAATCAAAATTATACAACAATTACATTTCTTATAAAGTTAAGAAAAAATAATATTTTGAAAAAATGTTTTAAGCCGAAAATGAACTAAAATTTTAAAATAAAATTAACAAACTAACTCTCTTCGACAAGTCCTTGCAGAATTCTGTTTGATTTTGCGTCATTTAACCTTTTATGTCCCGACGGGACTTGTAAGTCCCACTTCCCAATGTTCCAAATTCGTCCAAGTTTCGTCATATTAGGCCAAATTTAGTTTACTTATAGTTGCAGTTACGTAAACTTGACATATTTTGGATGAGGATGAGGAAAATAATTTGGGGCATAAAGGGTTAAGTATGGTTAGAATCCATTTTAACTAACGACCCATCACATTTGACGCAGGGTCTGTGAGACATATGAGAGCAGTTAAGGGTTAAAAAATCTAGTCACATTACATAAATATCTTGAAAACTAAAATGAATAAGTTGGAATGAAAGTCGGACGGCAGGGGGTAACAAAGTAATGAATCATGCAACCAAGATGCTTCTTAGGTCTACCATAGGAATATAAGCGACCCCCACCATCCAAACAAGAGCTCAAGACAATGGCGAGCGATAGCCTTCATATCTCACATCATCCTCCCGCCCTTCAATTGGCTTTGATCGTTAAACGCATTCATCTTCGCCGCTCCGTAGGTAAGTGAATCGAGGGCGTTTTTTGCCGTCCTGTGCATGGAAGAAAAGCGGGAGAGGTGTTGGAGTGGCCTTGTCGGCCCGTTACTGTTTGCGGCACAAGTGGGCTTTCAACAGCGCAAAGTGTGTCTCGAATACTCCCCAGATCTAATCGACGTTTTCTGCTGTTCCCTGCCGCATTACGCAACCGCTCATCGGCAGGCGACACCCGAAACCGCGTTACGCCGCTTCTCTCCGGCGGCGGAGGGGAATGGTGCTTGTGCGGCCGGGATTTGCTTCCGATTTTTGTTCGGACCGTAGCCGTTTAATAATCGGTTCATTTAGAATGGGCCACTGAAAAATAGTGCTTTCCCGCGCAGCCTTCTTCGTCGCTGTGAAGTTGATAGTGTTCGTGGTTACTAATTCGGTGGTGGGGGAAGGAAATATTTTCTGTGGCCTATTCGAAATGAATAGATTATAGTGTGGCCCGAGATATGTAGTTCGGTTGGGAATGACTTGTGTTTGGGTTGTGGAGGGATAAGTTGCTTCCTAATTGGTTTTCTTGATGCGCTGCATGAGGTAACTTGAATGAGTAGAAGAGGAAATAAAAGAGAAGATGAGAAAGTCAAGGAAGGAGAAAGGGAAAATATAGCGAAGGGGGAGAGAAAGAGTAAATGGAAAAGAAGGAGATACAGAATGAGAGAGTGAGAGATATTAAAGATAGAAGAGGGGGACAGAATTAAAGAGTGAGAATAAAGAGACAAAATGAGAGAGATAATAAAGAGACAAAATGAGAGAGATTATAAAGAGACAAAATGAGAGAGATAATAAAGAGACAAAATGAGAGAGATAATAAAGAGACAAAATGAGAGAGATTATAAAGAGACAAAATGAGAGAGATAATAAAGAGACAAAATGAGAGAGATAATAAAGAGACAAAATGAGAGAGATAATAAAGAGACAAAATGAGAGAGAGAATGAAGAGAAAAAGAGAGACAAAATGAGAGAGATAATAAAGAGAATAAAAGAGACAAAATGAGAGACATAAGAAAGGGAATAAAAGAGACAAAATGAGAGAGAGAATGAAATAAAAGAGAAGATGAGAAAGTCAAGGAAGGAGAAAGGGAAAATATAGCGAAGGGGGAGAGAAAGAGTAAATGGAAAAGAAGGAGATACAGAATGAGAGAGTGAGAGATATTAAAGATAGAAGAGGGGGACAGAATTAAAGAGTGAGAATAAAGAGACAAAATGAGAGAGATAATAAAGAGACAAAATGAGAGAGATTATAAAGAGACAAAATGAGAGAGATAATAAAGAGACAAAATGAGAGAGATAATAAAGAGACAAAATGAGAGAGATTATAAAGAGACAAAATGAGAGAGATAATAAAGAGACAAAATGAGAGAGATTATAAAGAGACAAAATGAGAGAGATAATAAAGAGACAAAATGAGAGAGATAATAAAGAGACAAAATGAGAGAGATAATAAAGAGACAAAATGAGAGAGAGAATGAAGAGAAAAAGAGAGACAAAATGAGAGAGATAATAAAGAGAATAAAAGAGACAAAATGAGAGACATAAGAAAGGGAATAAAAGAGACAAAATGAGAGAGAGAATGAAGAAAAAAAGAGACAAAATATAAGAGAAAAAATAAAGAGAAAGAAAGACAGAACGAAAAAGAGAGAAAGGTCGGTGATTAACCTTTTAAGTGTTAGTCGCCCCATATTATCCATAGCAATAATAATCTCGAACGGTTTTGTACAAAAAGAATTAAAGGAAGGTTAGAAAAAGCAATGAGAGAAAGTAAGAGAGGGAAAGAGATAAAATAAGATAAACAAGTAGTTTTCGAAACGCAATTCCAGTTCTTCCCATACTAAAAAAATCTTCGAAAAAGCTGATAGGACTCTTTCAAAACCGACTTCTTGGCTTCCAGTATTGGAAGAAGGTCGCTTTTCTGAAATTTCCGTTTTTAATTTAAATAGCTTGATTGTGTTGACATTTTTCTAAGTTTAATTTGAATGCTGTTAACTTTAACGACGAACTTTTAATATATTGGTATTAATAACAACGCTGTAGTTAAAACACGATCACAGAAGTTTGAATACTTCATTGAATAGTTTGAATACTTCATTGAATACTTTGAATACTTGAAGACTTCAAAATAAAAAATGTTTTGAAAATTCCCAATGTTACTCTAAGTTTATAGTTAAGTAAGTTGTTTTTTTATTGGGGAATTTGATTACAAAGTGAAAAAATTTACCTCAACTTATGTATCCTACTACCAAATTTATGTATCATTATCGTTTTTTGTCTTTTATTTAGTCTTAAATCATACCTCGAATCCTAAAGTTATAGATAATAAATCATTGGACATAGTTAAGTTATAGGTAATAAATTATTATTCATCTAAATAATACTCGTTAACTGTTAAAAAGTTTTTAAATGTTTCCAGACAAAGCCAAAATACTTCTAATAGGAACACACAACATTCAGATATCTGAATAAATTAAAAAATAATTGCAAGGATAACTAATTCTCTTTTATTTCAGAAATAGCAAGAAATACATCTTATTCATACAGAAAACTTTATTTACATATTATCTAAACTTTGATCCAATGATCCTATCTAAGCTTTGATGAAATGAGTAGGATATATAGTATTTTATGAAATCTTTCAAAAAAAGAAACCCGAATTAAATTTTTAAAAATACTTTTTTATTGTAACACATAATCTGTATGACATTCATGGAAAACATATGTGTATAATATATATTTATTCTTTATAATCAATTAACTATATTTAATATTTATCAAAACAACTTTTATTATTTTAAGGATTGAATGACAAAATACGTTTCTTTAGTATCATAACTATTTAAAAAGTGATATTTTAATTTTTATTTAAGACATTTCGGAAAAGTAACAGAACAACTTATACAAATGTTTTTTAATTTGTGTGTTCGTCATTGAAGTTAAATAATGAGTATAACCTTCATTGGCAATGAATGCACATATTGATTGTCATTTGTCATTTGGGTAGTTCCACCCATATTAGCAAGACATTATACAGGATAATAATTCTCTTTGATTTTTAAAGAATTGCTAATGTTTCACAATAAAAGCCAGCGCATATCATATTCCTTAGTATTAAAAACATGCAAATCATGTTTGATACTGATTATACTAAAATTCTAAAAATCAGTAAAAACTTTGTAAAGACAAACATCATTCCACATAAACTTGTTAGTTTTAAAAAAGAGTTTTACTTCCTTTAATTTTATTGATCAGTTTTCAATTAGTAAGCTAGTTTTTTCTAGTTAAGTATTAGTTACGTTATCAATAATTAGTAAAGATTTTTTGTTGATCTTCAATCCTTTTTAAGATGTTATTTGAAACTTTTCAAATACTTATTAATTCGAAACTACTTTTATTTTAAAACTCCTATACTTTTGTTTGGTTTTTTCAGTTGAAAATATGTTTCTTAGAAAACAAATTTCTAATATTATTTCAAAATATTATTGGTGAAGAAAATGGTTTATATTCAATCTTTGAAAAACGATTCTTGTTAAAAACTGGAAGACGGTATTCTAATCCTATATTTTTGCTACTTTACGTTATTAATCCACCTATAATGCACTCTAAAAATTTCTTTATTCGTTCATCAGTACAGATTCTTTCTCTTTTTTCTTATCCCATATCATAGATTTTATTAGATCTCTTTTTAGCTCTCATTGTCTCATTTTCCCTTAGTAAACTCTCCCACTCTCATGCTAAGTCTTATTCTCTCACACTCTTCCCCATTTTAAATCATATCTCAATATTGACATCTTATGATCTCTCACTTTCCTAAGAAAGGTATCAAGTAAGAAGCTTGAAAGAACAAGCAAACGCGCTTGAAGCAGTATTTTCTACAACTAAATCACTTATTACTTATTTCACCCATTGAGACCGATAATTACTATACTACCTTCAAAAACCACTTTCAACTAGATTGATAATTACGGCCCGATTTAGAAAATTTGCTACAGTTGGCACTCCACGTAAGAAGGGCCCATGTTATAAGTTTATCATTTTAAAAAACTCATAACACTCAATATTTGGTAGTTTCGTATTAGCCAGTTTACTGTTTCAAAGATGTCAGAAAAAGTGTGTTAAAACATTGAGTTCAAGTATTTAATTTGCATTTTAGAAAAAAAATATTGAACATTCATTCCAGAAAGTATAACAAGTCATTATTGTTTTAAATTTATAAATACTTTTGAGACTTTGGTGGCCTTTAAATTTGGGAGCCTCCCAAGCTGTTGCCTTTCCACTGTTGTCACTAAAATCTAAATCAGGGCCTGTTGATAAAGGTATTCAACACTCTCTAGAACACCGTTATCTATTCAGTTGAAAGTGATGTAACGGTACCAAGTTGGGAGTCGACATTCAATGAGCATCCTAAACGAAACGCTGATTTTATCGACTCCTTAAAACCATTTTTAACATCTAATTGCCTACCTAAACACCTCGAATGTCCACAGCTATTGATCAATTTCTAGCGAGGGTATCCATTTCATCGAGGTTCCCGACTTTTCTTCAGCAAGTCATCATCAGTTTTATGACCTCGCAATAAGGGTCAGCACCGAGGGTGAGCTCACCGAGGCCCCTCGCGACAGGTAAACAGATCGCTCACGCTCGAGCTCGTAAATCTCTGTCCGCTGTCAGCGGTACACTTCGGTGAATTCTCGGTGAACTTTTACTTGGGTGAAATACCGGTGCACTGGAAAGCGTGAGGGAACTCCTATGCTGAAACTTGATGATTGCGTTTGGCAATAGGGTTATCACCTTTTCAGTAATCATGAAGGCAATTCGAGTTATGACAAGACGAGAGAAGGAGATGTGTTGGGTTTTTTTGTGTGATCAGGTTGGATTGTTCAAAGAGCGTTTAGTGTAAATTTATCTTCAGATCAGGGCCGTATTCAAGGGTGGATTGGGGTCCAAGCGGGCCTTGAAAATTCTATAACTTACAAAGAGAGATCCACTTCGGATGTTACACAGAAGGTCTAAAAGTTTATTAACCCTTTATCTACGACATTATGATTCGCTGCAATTTTTTTCGTGCAAATATTTTTTTGAGTCACTAAATTGAAAATTAAGGGATATAGGATAAATAAAATAATCATCTTTAGAAAATTCAATCAGCTAGAGCCAATTAATTAAATTGAAACTTTTGAGTACTGTCACAATACACGGAGTGCTAAAATATTATCACAATACAAAAAAAACATGAATACTTTTTATCGCAGTTTTAAGTCTTAAAATGCAATACATTTTACTTTTGACTTTATCTACTTTTTTGCGGGAATAAAAATGACAATCATGGGAATCCAAAAATATGGCAGCTGAAAGCACAAGTTCATATAAATCTATTCGCATTTCCCGCTAAATATACTCATCATAGAACCTTTGCTGCCTTTTATCCTGGAAGAGAAAAACTGAAAGAGTGTTTCTGCAAAGTATCATCAATATATTCGTAAGGATGGTTATTCTATGTAATTTTAAAGTTGGTGGGACTTTAAGTACCGTCAGTAGATAAAGGGTTAAAATATCAAAACACTGCTTTTAAGGATAAAATTTCAAAAAAATATTCTGTGGGAGAACCCCCAAACTCTCTTCGAAATTTTACGTCTATCATTAAAGTCTTTTCCATGAAAATTCTACTGTTTTCAAAGTGCTGTCCTCTTTGGTGGTAGCCAAAAAAATTTCAAAATAAGATAAAACACTCCTTTTTTAAAGGGCTAAATTAAAATGTTTTGGGGGGAATGGGCTCCCAACCCCCCTTTAACTTTTTTAAACCTAATTATGTTCTACTTATTCTTTGAAATCATGTGGCTTACAAGAAGCTGTTCTGTTCTGGTCTAACCTAAAGAGTCTCAAAATGAGCTAAAACTCTGCTCTGAGGGGCAAATTTTCAAAAATTTTCATGGGTGAACAACCGAACCCCTCCTTTTTAATTGAGGGTCGTATTGGTTATAAAATTTTTACGTTAAGTGCACTAGAGTTCAAATGAGGCCCCTAGTTTCAAAACCGGACATATCCATTTTGGCACAGCTTCGGTAAGAGTCGACGCAGTCGCCAAATGGAATATTACGATATCATGCTTTATCACGGCTCGTCGCCCGTTCCGGCCGCCATGTTTTACACCGACTCAAATGATAACATATAATTTTGTTCTTATTTTTAAATTAAACAGTTACCGGGGATTGAAATATGTATCTCCCGCATGCAGAGCGTGCACCATACCGCAGATCCAGCGGGATATACTGAAATCGTAAAAACTTGTTATAACATCCTTTTACTTGGGTTAATCTTTATTTGAGTCGTGGTAAAACATGGCGGCCGGAAAGGAGACCGGCCGTGATATAGCGGAAACTAGTCTTCCATTTGGTGACCGATTCGCGGTCATCAAATGGTCGACTCTTTTATCAAAGCTGTGTCAAAATGGATAGGTCCGGTTTTGAAACTAGGGGCCTCAAATCCTTTGTATAAGTACTCTAAAACTGAAAATACTCGACAAGAGGTTTCTTTGGGGTTATTGATTCAACCCCCTCCTGAAACAAAAGTCTGATTACGGTGCAGCTTCGTATTTATAATTTTACATACAATTTTTAGATTTTCCTATCTCCTCATGTTTGACATCTATAATGCAATGCCCATGGCATCATGGAATCCAGTAATGGTTGAAACTTAGTACACACTCACTTCTATCAGAAGTTTTAATGTCCACACAAAAGGCTTATTTTTAGAAACTTTATATAAAAACAAATTAATATCATGCAAATTTTGAAAGTAAAAGAGTGTATCATTTGAGTTACGATCACCTTTTTAAAACCGGTTTCAATAAATTCATTCAACAAAATCACTCTAGTCTATCTTAACACTAAATCAAACTTTCCTCACTCAACATAATTCATAAAGACGGTATCTTTGTCTTTTTATCAAGCTATAAAGGAAAATATGGTTTTCACGATGAATTTAGAAATTTAGATCGTGATCTCAATTGAGAGTATATTTCCCTAGCACCCTCGCAATAAAGAGTCTAGAATTACGTCTAAACACAGATTTATCACGTCATAGTTTTCATAATGGGAAATTTTCTCCCTGGTAAACTTTCCTTACGATAGTCACAAGTGACCGTAATCTGTATCAATTGCTGATCTTGCTTTCCCTTTAGACATCGACGAGATCGAACTACTTTCTATGATACAGTGAAGATGATTTTCCTAAAGGCCTTAAAGGAATTTGTAGTTTTAATATGATTCTTCTAGTTGATGATAATTGGTGTAGGACAGTGCAGGACAATATTCTCTTAATCTGGATATTCATCTTGATTTATTTCCTTTTGCAATTATCACTACAATCTAAAAGTGTATTTTGCCAGCCATTCTCTAATCCATATTGTTTTTGAGGCAATTAAAAATCACGATTTGGAATCGTCTCCAGGATCATGCCTCTCTCATTATAAACGTATTCAGTTCACTTGTACCTATAATACAGATACAACTGCAATAATTTAAGTTCAATAACAGTGATGGTTCTTTTTCCCTGTTTGTCTAGAAACTGCAGTCTAGATAAAATAAACTATTGTTATCTTATAACTTCATTCAAATAAAGATAATGGCTCAAACAATAGTTTATGAAAATGAGAATAATTTCATTTATGAATGAAGGGAACGTCTTTTATATTTTAAACTTCAAAATAATGATGTTTATTTTTTTAAGATATTTAAATTTTCTAATTTTTGTAACAATTAAAAATATCAGATGAATATTCCTCATCAGTGTCTAGATTCTGTTGCAAATTTTAACTAAAAAATTAAGATAAATTAATCAATAGTACAAATAATTACTTCGATATTAATATTTATTACAAAGGCTTGCTGTCAACTATTATGAAATTATTAAGCTATTTTGCATGAAAAAATTTATTTGTAATTTAATTTTGTTTCTGCTGTACTTGCTGATAAAAAATAAAAACAAAATTTTGCAGTTTATATTTCACTTTAAAAGTTTCAGTTTTAAATTACTTTACAAAATTTAACATTATTGCAACCCAGACGACCAGTTAGAAACAAATACGCTGGTAACTCATGCACTATTCTTCTGCCGTTGTTATACAGGAATCTTAATTGTACTACATATACGGGTTGGTAAAATCTCAGAAAGTTTCTCTTGATATCTACTTCCCTTTTAGCAACTTTCATTTTCTTAAGCATTAAATTCACTTAAAACACATTTAAAATTAAATTCACAGTTTAAAATTTATTTAAGAAGATTTCGCCTCATTTGATTAACCAGAAAAGGACGCGTAATTTAATCTTCATTGCAGATGCAAATTGGCTTGAAGTATAAAAACCGTTAAATGAGCTTCAAATCGAAATACAGCAACGCCTTGTAAACAAACAAAACGGCAACTCCAAGTAATGAATGCAAGAGTGATAAAGCAAAATGTTCTCGACTGTCAAACATGACCTATCGTGGCCAGAAAACATTTCCGTTTCCATGATGTAATATGTAAAGAGGTGAATTTGGAGCACTGCTCTCCTGTGACACTATGACTAAGCAATTCATCTTCTCGCTGTTTTAGATTTACAATTCGCTGATTTTGCTTCATACATAGAGATAACTCAAAAATTAGGAGAGCGATGTTAACATATTCTATTGGGTCATAAGTACGTTCGGTTTTGCTTCTGTTTATGAATGCATTTGAACGTCAGTAAAATGAACTCTCTTTATTGTCTTGAATTTATTTTTCTAGCGTTTCATCATTTGTCATTCTTACGTACATAAGGAAATTGAAAGAAAGACGCAAAGATAAACTTTGCAAAATTTCTTCAAAAAAGTAAAGGGAATTGAAACACTTTGTCTGCAATTTTCTTTAAAAAAAGCTGCAGGTTTTTTAAGAGACCACTGAAATGTCATTAGAATGGACACAAAATTACTGTAGAAAAACTGCCGACTTATTTGCTGAAAGGCTTTAGACTTCTTTTAGAAAACTCCACTATAGACGCAATTTAGACACTTTTTTGAAACAATATTTATAATAACCTAAATATTTTTGACGTTTTTAAAATCTTTAATACTCATAAACATAACTCATGCTTTAAAAGCCCTCAACTTAAGACATTTCAGATATCGATCTCTAAAAGAAGAGGGCATGCAATACAAAACACTAAATCTCATCCCAAACTCAAATTCCAACCCCATGACCTCTTCTTGTGTCGTAGGTGTTAAGAATTTCCCCATCTAGTCAGCAATCTCTAAACACGTGTTGGTCTCTTGTCAAAAAGGACCTCAGCTTGCTCCCGTTACAAAATGGACGCCCCGTCAAAAGGAATCTTGCCTCGAAATTTTCCCGTAGTGACAGATCCCATCAGAAGTGAATATGTGGCTGTCAAAATCAATCTAACCCGCTTTTTTATAGCTTCCGATCCCATTGGGAATATATACTCTTTGAACTCGCTATCGCCTATTCAACGTGCAGGATCCACCCATCTATCGTACGCTTGTCAGATCCAATAAGATGCAACCATCATTTATTTTGACACCTTCAATCACTTTAAAATAGCGCGGCCTTTTCATTCCAAAATCGATTAGATTTATTTTTCATCAATTTTTGTTAGTTTCTTGTCTTTACTCTTAAAGGCGTTCTGTTAGGCAATTTATTTATGTCCTCTATTCTCGAGCGTTTTTCGTAAGTAATCCTGTTGAAAGCAAAGTCACCATTTCGGGAAGCTTGAAAATATGTATAGAATCAATTGTAACTACTTTACAAATGAGTCTACTAAGATCGCTAATAAAGCCCTTTTTTGGGTAATGTGGATAGCGCAGCTATTTGGAGCTTAATGACGGTATCATTCAAGAAAAAAAATTAAGCAAAAAAACTTAAATTTAACATCAAATTGTCAATTAAAACTATTGTTTTGAAACCTAAAATATACTGGAGATGCATTTAAAATTTAAGTGCATAGTACATAAAATTAACTATTTATTAATGAAATTAACCTAATACTTTGTAATTTAGCAATGAATTAGTTAAATAAAGGAACAAAAAAAGGTTTTAATGGTTAACTAAAACACTAAGCAGGTTTTTTTTAGGGAAATTCTATTTTTTGACTTTACAACTAGGGTTGCTATATGGATCTATGAGTGGATAATTAGTATCCCTGTTATGGGAAAAGTGATAAAACAGTCATTCTTAATAATGCTCGAAGTGATTTAATTCTTGATTACCTGTGATAGGAATTAATTCCTGAAAGTTATTAGTAATCCTGTTTCGGGCAAAGTGATAAAAACACATTATTAATAAAGCCCAATGTGTTTAATTCAATGGCATTTATCAATGAATATTTATCACTTTGTCCGAAATTCGCTGGTATTATTTGCAATGTTCGGATTTATCACATGACCCGTAACATTCCATATAAGATACCGAAATGAAAATTCCAAATCTACCATGATTACCCAAACCCTACACAGGTACCACTTGTCACTGTATTACAAAACTTGAAATTGAACTTGAACAACTTAGAATATTTTTTGGAACCCTGGAAAGAGGCTCATCTTAGTCGTTGTTTCCCAGAGAGATTGTCCTTCCCGTCCAAGGAAAGAAACATCGACTAACAAGAGTATGTAAAGACGGAACCCAAAACAAGGCCAGTCGTGTTGAAGTGCAAACCCATCCAAAAGAGCGTCATTCCTGGCAAACACGACACCTTACGTGAAACAAAAGCTCTTCTTACCCTTGAAGATATGTAACTAAGACAAAGACTGGAACTATAGCATTGTCTGGAGGAGACCTTGCCAGAAAAATCATGATGGATCTTTTATCTGCGCGGAATCGAGATAATTTGGAAAGAAAACAGCTACTCGAGAGGAAAATTTTCAAGTGAATGGAATGGTTTTGAAAAGCAGGAAATTTTATGCTAAAAAGCTGTGATTCCAGAACAAAAAAAATCGTTAGCGTGGAACATTCAAAGTTTCGTGAGCTTACTTTCTGAATCATTGTTTTAAATCGGAGCATTTGATAAGGTTCTATGTTTTTTACTACTTTGAAAACTTCTCTTAAGCACCAAGAACTAAATTTGATAAGCAGTTATTTCAGTTGGGACATTCTGAAATTTCCAGTGGTCCTCTCTTTCTCTGAAGTATTTTCATCCATTTTTTTAGGATTGTGTTTATACCATTAAGTGCAAAGCTGTTAGCAGCTTAAAAAGAGCTAGCATAATACTATATCGATATCGGGAATATCGATGAATTAGGTTCCTAAGAAATTAATAACTTTTCCCATTCTGAAAAATAATTCGTGATGACCTTAGATACTTTTTAGTATCATAATTTTGTACTAGCTACCCTAACTCTTAAACAAAACTATGTGTCCTATCAGTTAGAGTCATTTAAAGATAATTCACTTACTCAAATTCAATCCCCTCCACGTGAGCATTTTTTGGTTTATGTTTTAAGATTGTTTTGAAGAAAATAATGTTATTTTTGAGTAATTTTTCTCAAATTTCTGTCCATTTCAATCTAAATGTTATTTTAAATTAACTACCTATGTAAAGTTCGGATTTTTCTTTTAAAAACTGCTTCATGTTTTAAATTATAACAAATATAATTACAAAAATATTCATTTACTGAAAACAACAACAACATACTTGTCCACATTTTAAGCAACTTTCACTTGAAATCACCTTGCTGCTTCCATATCATCAGTCAAGCGTGTAAAGCATGCGACTCGAGATAAAAAGATGTATTTTACAACAAACCACCACCTAAAAACATTTCATTCTCTCAATAACTAAATAACTTTGACGAGAAAAATAAATCATTTAAAATAGATATATACATTTACTTACAGTAAAATTGTATAGTATAAATTTTACTGTCATATTCTGTTTCTCACATACAGTAGCACAATTTCCTCATCTCGGAATGGTTAAAGTTTATTAGCAATCCCATAAGCTTATTTTCAGGCACCAAGTTGGTGAATCTCTTTGATTTCCTACCCCCTGATTTAGCGCTATTAATCAACCAGCCATTCGAGGAACTCTTTACAAGCGACCTTTTAAGCTACCGATCAGTTTCCTGTAATGCAGAGGAATAACGGATCAGTACCTGCGGTCAATCGTAGAGTCCATTTGTCTTATTGATGTGTGTGCCTTTGGGATGAGAAGGTGTCATTAATAATTAGCCCTATAGTGTTTCCGTGTTTATAATACTGGGAGGAAAACTGAGAAGCGTTATGAATTGTTATCCGGTAACTTCCCCGATAACGAGAAATGCTTTCTCTAAACCTGTTTTCATTGGACAACGGTGTTAAAAAGGAGTTACTCTCTTCCTTTAATAACAGGGGTGCCAGAACTGTGTCTCGCGAGAAGCATATGGCCCACAAACTTCTGATAAATTGAACTTAAATCTTATCGGATGAGTTTCAATATTTTGACTCTTCACAATCAACCAATATTGAAAAAAACTGCTTTGCCTATTTGTTGTAAAATAAATTCTACTCATCCTACAAAATTAAATATTGATTGAAAATATGATTCCGGAAAATAAAATGGAAAATAAGAGACTTTCTTCAGATGATTTCACTGTATTTCTTTTCTTTTCAAACGAGCTAGTAATCATTCAATAGCGGTTCAATAGTGTTATTTTTTACTCAAAAAAGAAATTCTTCCTTCCCTTTTACTTTGATTTTTTCACCGTTATTTTCTCATTCCTTCAATCATCCTGATTTTTCTTGCTTTATTTTCCTCTAAATCTATAGGTACATGGTTTCTCTCTCTCTTCTATAATTAATTGCAATTTATCTTTTGTCTAACTCTTTACCTCTTTTTTCTTATTCTTCTTAATTTAGGTAGTTATTTTATTTCCGTTCTCTTCTTACTAATCTGATTGTCTGTAAACTAAATTTAAAAGTACGGTAGTACCTCAAAATTACTTTAAAAACCAGGGGATACTTGTGGGAATACCTTGGTTGTTAGATCCTCTGTATTATAACTGGCCTCACTAAGTTAACGTGTGACAAAGTCACAGCAGAGGCAAACCCCCTTGTTTCCCCAAATAGACTTGGTCCTCATTTTATCGACCACGGATTGGTGAAAAGCTGCTGCCTTGCTCAACCCGGGAATAGAACTCGAGCCTGTGGGGTGGCAGCGAGATGCACTACCACTACCCCACTGGGCTTTTACAAATTACGAGTAGTAAACTGTTTGAGATAAATAAAATATATGTCGCAAAAAATTTTAAGTATCAAGTTTAACCTTTTCGGTCCTAGGTGTCCCAAATTCACTAGAAGATTCAACTGCAATATCGGGTGGTCTAGGACTGAAGGGGTTAAGAGTAACAAAACTCAATTTACGAGTTAAATACCAATTATAAGATTAGGAAAAAGAGCTAAGAAAATCAACATTAATGAATTAAATGCTCTTTAGGCCCATCTCTACGGAAAGGTTGCGAGATATAAGCATCAGCGCCCTCCGTGACTGCGTTTAAAAATGGAAAGTGAAGTGGCTGGTGACAGCCCGCTGTCCTTGCGCATCGTCGTGAAGGTGCCGACCACGACACCGATGCCGCCGACGGAGATTCGTGATGCCGGCGAACAATAGAGGCCGTTTAACCGCCTGCCGTGGAGAAACCGAAGCTTTAGTCATGCTCCGTTGGCTTGTTTGTCCAATTTGAGCTGCACACTCTGACAGGGATGATTGGCTGAGCCGATAAAAACCCAGGGAAACCGTTAAGGGACGGGCGAAAGTGGCGTTTTGACATTGCCGGGGTCAATAAGAGCGATTTTTGTTTGATGGGTTTGTTAATTTATCGATAGTTTGTTATCGAATGATTGAAATATGGAGTTTCATAGTAGCATGCATGTTGTATAGGATAATGAAATTGAATTCTTTGAAACTGTCGAGGTTAATGAATATAATGTAACCAAGTCTTATTCCCTTCTCATTTAATGTGCTCACTTCAAAGGGCTACAAAGAAAACGATGTGAGGTACTTTGTTTCCTTTCTGCTGCCACTGAATACTGTTATTTAAACATGTAGAGCAAAAAATGCACAGCACATGATATGCGTATATCTTTTTTTATTTAAAATACAAAGCACCTGGGCCCATAGGGCCCTTATGTTTGATTAACAATTAAAAACAATTTAAATACAATAGAACACGGTATGTTTAAAATAAAATTAAAAACATCTTAAATACAATTGGACATGGTAAGTTGAAATGCAATTAAAACAACTTAAAAAAAATTGAACAAGGTATGTCTAAAATACAATTAAAAACAAATTGAATACAATTGAAGATTAAAAGTCGTTTAAAATCAGGGGCAATAAAACAAAAATATATTTAAAAACAACTTTAGAATTAAAATTTGAATCTCACAACCGGCTCAATACGTCTGTGCATAAGAGACCTCATACAATGTAGCCCGAGGTATCCTCCAGTTGGAAGGTATAGTTGCATCGTACCGGGCTATGCTTTGGACATAGGGGTATGCGATATCTCTTTGGTCAGTGAGTTAGAATGAGTTGTTGCTGTAATGTGAAACTAATCTTGCTCCGAGTTTATTGCGAAAATATCTATAATTCGAGGTGGAGTTAATATCTTGCTCTATTCAAGGGACAGTAAAAAATTCTGTGGTTTCTCCCTTTCAATAAAACCAATCTTTCATAGAATTTATCTCCTTTTCCTTTTTTACAGGTTAAGAAAGATCAGAGGTAAATTTCTTGCAAGTTGAGACACTGATAACTTTAAAAGTTGGAATATTTTTATACGTATTCAATTGCAATATAGTACAAATATTTACAATATAGTACAACTAATAAAACTTTAAGTAAGCAATTTTTTCTTTTATTATTACACACGATAAAAGACACAAAAATATTAAATAACTTTTCACATCCTTTCTTAACAAGAAATTGGTTCTTTGTCTTATGTGTCAAAAACATTTAACTTCAATAAGTGTTTTTCGCGTAACTCTATTTCCTTTTCATATTTTAAACATTGACCAACATGGTGCGAAGTTAATTTAATAATGCGTGTACAATCACAATAAGAGTATAAATATTTTTTCGCGTTACACCCTTTATTTCCTTCCTCCATTTCATACTTAAAACACTGACCAACATGATATAGTATTTTAATGTGTGAAGCTAGTTTAATAGCTTCCTCTACCCTATAAATCTCAAGCGAAAGGGGAAAGTGAGGCCTTCATGCCGAAGGTCCAACAGAAAGTACAACAATAACAGTTCAGTTTCCCAAATTGTAATCTCCATTAGGCACCTTGTAGTGACACGAAATCAGATGAAGATTAGCGTTTGACAAAAAGAAAAGCAAAGAAACAACAATGCCAACTGAATAATTGAAGGGGATGCTTGCAGGACAATAGGGCAATTGTTCTCGGCCATCGAAAATTGCGCTGTCATGTTTCTAGACAAGAATTGAGTAACCAGGGCTCCTTTCATCAACTCGTAGAAGCAGACGGACCGATAATTCTTCGGGGAATTTTGTATTCAAACGAGCCTCGACCTTGGGAAACGAAAGCAACAATTTTTCAAGTTCGCAATTTCTTTAAAACTTGCAAACGTAGACGATGGACACCTACATTCGAAGAGGGAGATCGTAAATAATTTTCTCCTGCTGCATGGAACTTTCGGATGGGATGATTCTTTTCTTGCGGATGTTGAATTCCGTTTCTTGGTCATCGTGTCACAATGTCGTTCTTTTATTATTGTTCTAACCGCAAGGTTTTTGTCGCTCCTTTCTACAGGAAAGCAAACAGTTCATTATAGATAAGTTTGTTTTGTAATTAGTTTACCTTAAACCTCGCGCACTCAGGATTTTTGTACATTTGAATTCAAAAATTATCTTTTAATGGCTTATATGTCCCTGAAGCTTTATTGACGATATAAAGGCTTTTTCCCATTAAAATTATACAGGAAAGTTATAAATTTCTATTCCTTAAGTATTCTTGGAAAGATATCTATACTGACGTTTTGTTTTTTATAGATCCCCAACATAAACATTTTCTAAAATATATAGTGGCCTCCAATGCAGCATACACTCAGAAGATTACAAAATCGTAAGTTACGAAGGGCAAACTCGACATCGGCTAAAATTGTTATTCAAAACTAGAATCCAGACCTTTCAGAGAATCTAAAACCATAACTTTTAATTTTAAGATTACCTTATTTCTCCCTCAACATAAAGATAAGAAAGAAATTAGTTAATAAAACATCGCTATCAAACTTTTTAAAACTCGTATTTACTTAACAAACACGTTTTCTAAAAGTTATGCAGTTGTGTTTGGCCTTCGTATCCAGACAGCTTCATATCGATACAGACTCGTCTTATTTTAAAATTGAATCGTTACCCTTTCAATCCTCTTCTGTGCCCGTGATTACGATAGAATCCTATGGAATATTTCGGGAGTCTAGCACTGAAAAGGTTAAAGAAAAAAATAGCAATTTTATGTTAAAATACTGAAAAATTTTTGACTGTAGGAAATAAAGTTCAAAATTTTCAGTAAGTTTAACGAGATTTATTTAAAATTAATTATTACTTCATCCCTTGGTTATGAAATATTAAATATTGTCGCCTTTGGGAAGTCATATAAGATGCGAAACGCTAATTTACACTGAAAGAAGAGCAAAGCTCAACTTATTTCACATCTTCCCCCTTTAGCAACTTCGGTAACTTTTTTATATAACACTCTCTCATCAACTTGACTGGCTTCTTCATTGAGGCCTTATTAACTCAATTATTGCAAAACCGTCCTCTTGTAACTCCATTCTGATTCGAAAGCAACAGTTTTTCCCCCGACTTGCAAAAAGTGGGGTAGTGTGCCGCGAATCTTCCTTTGTTTCCGCCGTTGCATAAAACCCCACAATGTGAAGGAGAAACAAAGTTCTCTCCCATGTTAATTGTGAAAGATGAAAATAAGAAGGATTCGAGCATTGCGTCGATGGGTCAAGACCCGACCCTTCACTAAAAATATTGCAGAAGGGATTGCGCTGGACACAAAGAAAACGGGGGAAAGGTAACAACTCGTCAAGGGTCACTTGCAATAGCAGTTGGGGGAATATAGGGACTAGTTTGATAACTTTTCTTTAAGGTATCCGTAAACCTTTGACTACTTTTTTTATTTTAATAATAATCTCATTTTTTTCTTCAAAATATCATCCCAAAAATTAGGGTCAAAAGGGTGAAAAAACAACCATCATGCATCTAAAATATGTACTAACAATAATTTTAGGAGATATTTCGAAATGCGGTGTACAGAAAAAACACAAAAAACATTTTTAGAAAACACAAAACCAAATTTTTAATCGGTTTCAAACTTCTCTTCCATGTAATGTTTAAAATTTAATATAACTTTCGTCCTAAATACCCTAGACACAAAATTTAAAGTGTTTTTAAAGCTTATGAATAAGGCTATAAGTCTAAAGCAATTTTGTAAAATCGAGTTTTTCATGCAAACTGACCTAAAAAAGATTGACCTTAAACTTTTCATTAAGACATTTAAGTGGTCAAATACCTTAAAAAATGTTTATCAGGTATCTAAATCTTTCAGAAGATGTCTAAGGATATTTAACAAATAAGAAAATAAATTATATGTTACGGGCAGTGATTAATTGGGCATTATTAATAATGCCCAGAGTGGAAGAGGGCAAAGTGAAAAATTTTATTCATAAATTTCGTTGAATTTATCACATTGCCCGGGCATTATTAATAACGCCCAAATAATCACTTTGTCCGTAACATATGTACAAACTAGGTTTATTTACAGTTATTAATTGCAGTATAAATCTTACTGATTTCGTTTCCAAAAATCTCCCCAAGCCAAAGAAGCAACTGTTCGGATTCCGCATCTCTATCCCCTCTTGCTAGCTTTCAAGCAGAATATACATTTGGAAGAAATTTTTTGTAGTTACGATTTACTAGAAAAACAGTAAAATATTAAGTGGTGATTGTTTAAAAAAAACTTGACATAATGGGCCATTCCTGCAGTTTTTGAAAAATTTGCATTCTTCCAAAGATCGACACAAAAAGTTTCAAAATAGTATTTAGTTAAAAAAAATTTGGCAATCGCTTTGCATTTGTTTTGGATTGAATGACGTCAGATCTGTTTCGGCCCTACTTTTAAGTAAAAATTAACAATCACTTTGAATCATAAACCATTGTTTAAAACAAATGTTTCGGATTAAATAACGTTAAATGCGGTTTTCATACCCTTTTTGAAAGGCTTAATGTAAAATTAAATGGAAAAGTAAATAAGCATCGCAATAAAAAATTTTGCGCTCTTTCCTCTTTTGGATACCTCAAACGGATAAAAAAATGTAAATTGCCCATTTGTAAATAACTAATATAAAAACATGAGTACAGAGCACGAGAAGACCAATAACAATAAAAACTGTTTTTGAAAGAATAAAAATGCAACTCAGCTCAATCAAAGTTAATGCGTGCCTTTAATTAGTTTTGAAAGAAAATTCAACGAATAAAACCTAATAAAGGTAATAAAAGGATTCAGATATTTTTCATGCACTTTTAATTTTTTTCTTTTTATATAGAGTGATTAAAATAAAAACTAATTAAATGCATTAATTAACTTTAAAGCACTAAACGTGCTTTAACACAGAAGTATTTAATCGTTTATACTTGTATAGAATTTTAAAACAAGATTACTAAATGTAATTCAGATGATTTAAACATTTGAAATAAATTAATAGATTTTTCTGTTTTATAGAAAAGTTTGTTTCGGAGACGCGTAATATGTAACGTGGAATACGTGAGTGTAATATATTTATAACTTAGATAGTGCATTTTTATTTTTATCCTGCGTAATATGTTTGCATTAATATCTCATTTAATGCACCAGTAGGTCGGTAAAATCTAATGTTCTAGTCTTGCAAAAATGAATTTGATGATTTACTATATTTTTATATGAGTTACTTATGAATAAGTTACTTGTCAGGATGTTTGAAGTTTTCCGCTTTGCTACATCAAACTTTTCTCAAACGGGTGTTTAATGTGAATACTTAACATTTAGTGCAAAAGTTTGAATTTTTATTTCACGGAAAGTAATAAAATTCATCGATCAAAAATATTTCAATTATTTTTGACATTTTGCCAATTGTTCCTAATATTTAACTACTTTCCCTTGGCTATTCGGACAGTTAGTTGGCTTTGTATTACCGGAATTTAAAAATGTGAAATTAACTTGGTTCATAATAAAAAATAATACAAAGAGCTTTAGGGACCTCGGTCCTAGGTGCTCTTGTTGCGACCCAGGTAAAGAAGAATATTATTGACAAGCTTAGGAGAAATATATATTTTATATTTGCATTCTTCAATTATAAACATATTTAATATGCATAAAATATCTACCAGTGAGTGATTTTTCAGCTTCATAAAATAATTATAAAACCGCTTAAAAACCTAAAACCATTGACATTTCAATATTTTTAATATTTGTTAATCATTAAGTTGATACTTCCTTTAATCAATTGACGATTATTCAGTAATTCACTAAAGAAGCTGTAGAATAATATTAGCACCGGTATACATGTCATGATTGTTACACTTGGACTATAACTATCATCTGCTTTTACTTTGAATGGAACTCAGTTTTGTCAATTAAAACATCCCGATAGATCTAAAATTTTGTTACTAGAAAAAATACGCATCATCCTTTCGGGTAAAAGGAAACCTTTTCCTCCTTACTGGTGCTTAGAAGAAATGGGTAAATTGTGACACTGTTCATGTCATTTCCAAATAAATTTCCGACTCTGGCTAATAAAGTGAAGCTGTTACGTGGCAGTCCCAATTCGTAATATTTCCTTCAACCAAATTCATTGTCCAATTTGTCCATGGAGGCCGATGTCGCTGAAGAAACGGTCTTTTGTGTCTCATACTTTCCTGGGACTCTTTTACACGCGAGTCCTTTCTGCTTCATGGCATATAAGGCCCAAGGTTGCCGTACAAACTTCCATTTGGCGTTAGCTACTCCGAGCTAATAAAATAGGAAAGTGGAATATGTAGGGGAAGTAAGTGATCTACGCAAGGACATGATACGGTTCCCAAATCGGTGAGATCGGAAGGCTTCCCGTGTACGGATGAGTGAGAACAATATGGTTGGGGATGTAGCACACTGTGAGAGTTGCAAATCTGCCACAAATATGGACTAATAATTCACACTAGAGTGGCAGAGAAAGCCTTCTGAGGAATGACACACTTTGAGACACGCAAATGAAGCGTCCGTCCAGGAGATTGCCTTGCTGGAACACTGCATCAACCGTGTTTCGTTTCAGATTTGATGGATTGGTGATAGGGACATTTTCCCGGGCCGTTACTTTTTTTGTGAAAGAATGCATCTTAATGAGACAGATGCATCGAAGAGAAAAGGTCGAAATATTATAGAAAGAGTTTTTGAAATTATGCCCCACTCTTCTGGATATAAAAAAATAGTTTTAAAACTTTTATTTAAGTACACATACTTACCAAGTAGAAATTTATAAGTCCGGATAATCATTAATACTTTCAATACTAGACCACCCGTGATCTGCGTTAAATCGTAAAGAAAATTTAGATATGCCAGAACTGAAAAGGTTGAGATCCCACACTCGAGATAGATATAGACTCTTTAAACTCATATTGGTAACAAAAATTAAGTGAAATTGGTAAAAGAAACTACCTTTAACCATATTGATGAACCTTCCCTTTTCACGTTTCAGTAGGATTGATATTCCCCAACATATAAAAAGGGGAAAAACTTTCATTGTATAACTTTCAAGTATAATGATCTAATCTGCCATTCACAAAATCTTCCAATCACACAGAAATACACTACGAATACTTTAGGATAGGAGAAAATGGAAAAGTCTTCACATAAAGCGCTAAAAAACAAAAAACTTCTGCCTAATCATCCCTACGTACCCTTTTGGAGGTAGGTCCTATGTTATCCTATAAAACTGAATTGCGATAAATAATTTCTAATATTGTTATAGATTTACTTGTAGGTTTTTGTTTTGTCAATCATGCCAAATCATTCAATGAATAATGGAAATTAAATATCATACTCATTAATAGTTCCGTCATCACATGAGTTGAAGTTTTTAAACATTTAAAAATCAAAAGAAATAATAATAGGGGTTATTTTAGTTTGAGTACACTCGATTTGTATATTTTAATGAGTTTCACAAAAATATGGAATCCCTCTTTTGAAACGTGTGTGAAGGAATCAAAGTTCTTCGGACTGTCAAACTTGTATTTCTCTATATCCCACTGGCATGTATTCCACTCATTACTCATATCATATTATGCACGAATGTTTTCACTTGACTAAATCTTTTTAATGACTTTATTTCTACATTCGTTTCACAGATGGAGTGAACTAGAATCTCTCATAAATAGCAATACCGGATAAGATAAGCTTAAAATGAATCCTGACTTGAATATAAAGTAGAACGATGGCTACTTTTAAACCATCTTATAATTTTTTAATTTTCAGTCTCCAAACTAAGCGTTATTTAATTTTTAGTTTGAGAACAAACTATGAATAAAAAAGAAATTTTATAATTTTGAACTTATGGACAAGTGAAAAGGAGTTAAGTTTTCTAGTAGTAATTCTTTTTTTAATAGTTACCCTATGAATAAAGTTTCAAGAGGGAAAATTAAAAACAAAATGTTATCTCTGTCACACTCTAAAGCAGATAGAGACAAGATTTTACAATAAAACTAAATTTTTATTCATCAATCATCATACAGACAAATCATACTTACAAAAAACACAAAATGTTAGGTACCTCTTTATAGGCAATAAAACAGAGAGGCATGACAAGACACCTATTATTTATTAATCAACTGTCATACAGAAAACAAATTTTTTATTTAAATAACAAGAGCGAAATGGCACAATAAAACAAATATCTATATAAAATTAATTAATGACGAAGGTAATTACGTGTATATAGTTTTAGTCTTAATATTACTCCACCAAGAGTTTAAATTCCAGTTATACTCTATTCATTTAGAATTGGCGCTTGAGAAATAGTGCTTTCCCCCACGCTAGAAGCGTAGCCATAGTTACGCTCTTCGAGCAGCCAGTAGTAAGCCTTCTTCGTCACTTTGACGTGGATAGTTGCTATGGTTACCGATCGGTGGTGGGGGAAGGAAATATTTTCAAGCGCCAGTTCAAAATGAACAGAGTATAAAACGAGCTTAGCTCTCACGCTTGGACTCTTAACACTCTAGTTCTAATCAGGGTATTTTAACTAGAGAACTCTTAAATTTTCGTTGTACTCAGTAATAGTAATAAACAAAAAGCAATAATGTATAGAATATAGATATTCACAGCCATCAGCCTCGGTGTTAAATCTTTATTCAATAATGGATTCCACCAATCAGAGTCAGCGAAAAGTTAATTTTTCTTTCTGTAGCTGCTGGTTGAGGCCGATAGCTGTTAATATGGCTGTTTGTGTGTTAAAATTTCGCTTATCAACGTGTAAAACTTTCAAGTATGGTCTCAAGTTAACGGAAAAATTTCATATCACAGTAATAATAAAAAAAATTCATTTTCACAGAAGTGAATATAGGGTTCCTTCTTCCACGTGCTTTAGAGACAGACTGTGTCAAACATGCGCAATGGTGGCACTTTCAGAATCCCTCTCCATTCACTCAATGACAAGAAACGGCATCGAATGATGGTTTCCTTTGTTTTTCTCCTCTACTGGTCATCTGTCAAAGCATCCAACCACTCTGTAGGGGGGATGCACGCCAAATGCGGTCAGCCACAAAATGGGATTTCGCAGCGATTTAGACGGAAAACACTTTCCGGAACCGCCACTTATTCAGTAAGGAACTTTCCTTGAAGATTTTATAACTAGTGTTTATGACTTATGACTTGTTTAGGGGGGTCCACAGAGGACCAAGCACTGCGACCTGAGGTCTATTGTACTATCCCCTGGAAGTAAATCCCTGCTTCTTATTAAAAGAAACCAGTGGCTGAAGCAAAGTTCAGTAATGACCTTACAGGAACGTCCTGGAGCTCCCAAGGCTCAAGCAAATGACTCCCAAGGTGCTCAAATCTGTGAGCAGAGAGATTCTCGCATTCACACAGAATGTGGACAACAGTTTCTTCACTGTTCCTGCATCCCCTACATAATGGATCATTTAGAACGTTCATGATTGTGAGATGCCTCCGTAGAGTACTGTGTCCAGTTAGCAAACCTACGGCTCTGCGAATTCCATTGCGATTGAGCTTAAAAAGCTCCTTTTGACGAGAGCTTGGGCAGCAAACTAGTGTTTACATTCATACCCATTTCCTTGCTTGTTATTTTGATGTACTGTACTTATGAATGAGAAAAAAAGGTAATTAGATGTTAATTGGAGGAGAGAAGGAGGGAGAATTCTGTGAGAGATGAATATGAATCGTTAGTTTGAAGAAGAGAATAAAGACCAAATATAGCTAAATATGACTTTTTGAACATGAGAAATTATCCAAGCTATTCTCTATAGATGAGTAGTAACACAAAATTGAATCGTCAGTTAGAAGAAGGGAATAAGTCCAAAAAATTACAAATTGACTTTTTGTGCCTAAAGACATCTCCAAGTTTCGCTCTACGTATGAGTGAAAAGAGCGTGAAAATATCTACCCAACCCTGGATCAACACCCTGGATATTACATATAACCTGGATCAACACGCCGCTTAATGTTATCGAATTTTGTCCATATCCCCTAAAAAACCCCGCTTTGGAGTTTCGGTTTGAAGGTCAATTTCTTTTTTCTGAAACTCGGTATAAGTTCTCAGTTGCACTGTTATGTTTCTTTGCTTTGATTGTAAGAAAAATTAAACATTCTATGCTCTCCGACCTCAAACATTGAAAGAAAACGGTTTAAGGGGGGGCGAATCCATACTTGTCATTGGATATCACCATCGCCGACTTCTATATTTCGACTAGATGTTTCTAATAAGATATTTTTGGATTTTTTTTCTTGTTTAGTGGAATTTAGATGAATTTCAGTGGTTATTTATGTTTCCGAGCCTTTTCTATACTGATGATATCTTGACTGGAAGTCGAAAGAAAACAAATTTATGAGCGGAATCGCATAAGTGTAGTGCTATCATAACTTAAAATTCTAAGTAAGCTATTTTTTTTTATTTTGTTTGCTATTTTTTTATAGGAAATCGCTTATTGTTATCAATCGGATATTGTTATCAGTTTAATATCGGACAAATGGGATCACATTAAGCGGATTCGACTGTACTTATACAGTTTTTTTCGATTTTCTCAAAACTTGGTTTTTGGACTTATTCCCATCTTCTAACAGACGATTCAATTAACAACTAACCCTATAGGGAGATATGGCTCTATGAATTCAGCAAAGTTGTGGGTAAGATATAGAAGGGGAATAAATCCTATACCTAATTTCTTCTTTTTAATTATGAATGTTCCGCAAGAGTTTGAAATTCAATCTCCATTAATATTAATGTAAAAACTAAGTTCTAAAAGTAATAGTCAAAGAATGACTGATTATAATAAAATTTTCTAAAAGGCCTTGGTAATTATTTGTAATTTTATTCAATTTTTAATTTAATTTAATGTGCCTTACTATTATTTTTACTTGTCTTTCAGACTTTTAATACTACTTATTCTAGATAAACATTTGAGACAGTTGCAAATTATTAAAAATGTATCTTAAAAGTAAAAATTTATAAATTTTCAAATTACTTCATGTGTTTTTTCTTTTTAATTATATAATACAGGTTACAACAAAAGTTCAATAAATGTTACTTTCCCTACTTATACTATATTAGAGTAAAAGTTTCATAGAATGTAAAATCCTATGTATAAAAACTCAGTAAGGCAACTTAAAAGCTATAATACAAACTAATGTTACAACAACTAAGTTTTGAGTTAGCGGAAAATAGTAGTACATTTAAATTAAATTTTTCGCTAAATATCCATAACTGTAAGTGTTAAAAGTATAAGTGATAATTTCCACATTTACATATAATTTGTTTAGAAATTTTTTCAATGATATGTAAATATGTATATTTCTAAATTTTTAATCCAATTTGATTGCTGAATATTAATATTTTTAGTTATCAAAATTTATTCTTGATGTTAGTGTTTTTAAACTATTGCAAAAAAGTTTCAATATTATTATTTGTAAAATGTTTGTAAAGGTATTATTTTACATAGGTTTTATTTTCAATGGTTAATAGATAAACATATAACTGTTTAAAATTTAAATCTGTGGTTATATCTAATTACAAAAGATTAGCTGAAAGTATTAGTTTTTCAAAGAAAAATTATGGGAATTTTGAATTTAGTATTCAAATACCTAAATAAGATATTAATAGTAAAATACTTTAATGAAGAAGGGTGTCTACAAGAAAAACTTAAAATGTGTTGCTAAATTTTAGAATACATAATTTGTGTTAGGGTATTAAGAAGTTAAAAATATTTTCATACTTTAAAAAATAACTATCTGAATAAAAATAACAGTGTTTTTAAAATATAACTCTTGAGACCACTTTTGGCAGGATTAAGTGAGATGAATCTGAAAATAAAATATTAGTTTTGATTAGAAAAAGAATACATGTTAATAAATAAATAGTACAGCATCAATTAGAAAACGTTAGTACATTATATTTAGCTCGCACTAATACATTTATCTAATACATTTATATAAAACTAATACATTTATCTAACTGTTGAAACATTATTTGTTGGTGTCGTGAAAAAACCGTTCAATGCAAAAACCGTTCAGACGAAAACCGTTCAAAACACAAAAAACTCATAGCTTTACACATGTAATAAATTTGTTTGTTTTTTATTGAACGGTTTTTTCGTATATCTATATTAATCTAATTAATATAGTTATAATCACTCACTACATGGAATTTAAGATTGAAAAATGAAAATTATTTTTCACTAATTCCATTATAGTAATAAAAAAGAAAATAAGGAAATGAAATTTTCAACTGCATTTGAAATCAATATTTTTTATCAAAAATAATGAAAAGTGTAATTTATGAAAAAGCACATACGAACACTTTGTAACAATAATCATTTTCTATGAACTGAGCAGAACTGAAACTGCAAAAAAGAAAGATCACCGTAAATAATTTTAGTCACACTTCCTTTTAAACATTATTTTCGATAAATCTTTAAAGTAGACGCACAAACGTAATATTCTATTAATTAGAGTGTCATTCATCATTATCAAGTTTTTCGTACTTCAACATTATTAGTTTTTATGCCATCCGATTTATTTAATTTGAATCGCGCAAACTCAAAGCTAACAATTTATATTATAAGTAAAATCACAAACGTTTGGTTCATACATTTTTCTTAAAATTTGTGATTTTTAAGGAGGACATATATTATACTATAAAATTTATAAAATGATGTTTTCTGCAAGGAAATGCAAAAAATATTTTATATTCCTAGATTTTAAAAGACCTTTAATAAACTATAATTTTGTTTAGAGCTACACAAAAAAATGCATTTTACCAGAACCTTCTTTAACCTTTATAAGACTTGGATTTTTTTTACTTTTTGACATTTTCTTAATCTTTTGACATTTATTTGGCTATATAAAATTTAATATATCACATTTAGATAGTTTGTACTTGTTTAAAATCCTGCGTTTAAAATGTTGTAGCCTTTTAAAAAGAATTTAAAGTACTCTTTTTGTGTATTTTTTTATTTATCAACTGTAGTCCGTTCTGAATCATTTTAGTTAATAGATTTTTCCAATTTATTGTTCTTTAATATGGTTAGTAAGTTAACTTTCATAAGAAAAATAACGTAAAAGTCTTTCAGTATACAATTTTATACCACCTACTTTATCCTAATTTTCTAATGGAATTCAACCCACATTATTTTGTAGTTGAAACAAAGTAATCGAACGAACAAAAAGACCATACTACAGCAATTTTCTTCAAAACGACCAAGCATTTGTCTTCACAATTAGCCAACACAACGTGCGCAGTTAAACTTAACTAGTATTTTTATACTTAGCTTTTCTGAATGGAGAAGGCCAGAAAATGCGATAATGGGATCAATGGGTTATGTTATCAAATGACACTTAGTTCCGCTATTCCTCATAAGTACATAATTAACTTATTCTCCGGGCAGTGTAAGGAGTAAGTACGAATTTTCTGTACAGCACCCTCTCACAAACAATGCCTCAGGCATATGTTGCAACGGGAAACGGATTCTCAGCCTCTAACAAAGGCTTGAATGTATTTAATTTTGTATTTCAAAAGCCCTTTAGCGCACTTTCTAATTTCCGGAGATTTACAATGGACGTGCGACTAAGTCATTGTTTAATGCTGATGAATTTGCACCGCACTTCGGATTCGGTACGAAATTACCATCAAGAGCAAGATTTAATCGAGAATTTATGTGGTGTCTGTTATCAAAAGTTAACATTGTCATTGTGTTGTTAGAGGTGAGTCAGTTAGACTCAAAATCACTGGTATATTCAATGAGTATGTTCTTATCACCAGGGTTTTCCACGTTTATTTTAATGAGTGTTGACCTTTAAATATACTCCTGGCCATGAATGAAACTCTGCAATTCTTTAATTAAAAAAAACGTTTAGAGTAATTTATTCATTTTGAATAGGTTATAATCAAAATTTTTTCTTTGCGTATACTTTTAAGTGGGTTACATGCTAAAACTATACAAAGCTACAAGCATCTATAGATTTTTATAACATAATATTTATTCATTTCTTTAATAAGGAATGCCATTTTAAAATTAAACAAATCATCCCTAATTAATTTTGTTACTACAAATAAGTTTTGCCCTTTATCTTCAAAATGTTGTATGAAAACAGTTGAAAGTTGTTTTTTTAACTAAAAGTTTTAAAATTAGTTACGTTGTAAAATAAAGAGAAACAAATTTTTTTACATGTGATTTAAAATTTTATAATCATATTAATACGTAATAAATTTTATTATGTAACAAATATATTTGTTACCAAAAATAAATTTTAAAATATGAATAAAAATATCAGAAACTAAGAAGTAAAACATGAACAGCGTGTAGTGTTAGATAAATAAACATCCAATTCAAATTATTCTATGCCCTGAATAAGGATTTTAGTTACATTCATTGCATATTTTTCTCTCATATAAAAAAAACGTGGAAAATGTAAACTAAAACATTGTAATGCGTAAGAGTATCAGTTAAAATTTACAACCCAAAATACTACACAAGGATGAAAGTTGTTAAATATAACATCATTAAAAATATTTTAGGTTTCCTAATGATTGGGGAAATATAAGAATATTCAAACATATGTGTATGCTACATAAAAAATACAAAAGGAAGCGTCTTATAAATCTAAGTTCCTATCTATAGAACTATAAAATTTACTTTATTTCATTACTCTTACAGTTTAATGCTTTAGAAGATTTAATGTTAACGTCCACAATTATTAAGAGGTTGTGTGTAAACTTGCAAATTAAGGATAATTTAAGTATCTAGAAAACTGGGAAATATATATTAAAATTTTACTTTTCATTGTACATATTAAATTTGTATTGTATCATTAAATTGTAGGAAGCAAATCTCAAATTGCTTTCTATTACTTTGATTATCTAAAAAGTCAAAAGTTTAAAATAAATAATAAAATTGGACCTTTAATGAATCGTCAAATAGTCCAAACATGCTTTCATGCATAACTTATTTTAGAAAGTTAAATTTCTTTTTAACATAACTAGTATTATATTTAAATGAGATGTTATGAAATGTAACTTACTTCTTACTACAAGAGATGAGTTGTCTATTCCATATAGTTGTTTTACTATAAGTTAAACCAGGGGTCGGCAACTGGCGGACCGCGGTCCGCATCCGGACCGCGTGAAGTTATTTCCTGGACCGCCATACCATTTTGAAAATAATTTATTTGTACTTTTACGGAACAAATATTAGCTTTGACATGCTTTTTAAGGGTCTAATTTGAAAAAATTTCCTGGGGGAAGCCCCCAGACCCCCATTTTAATGTTGAAACTTCTAATTATATTAAATTTAACAACTTTATTTAGCAGGTAGCATACTCAAATTACATCATTGTAAAAATTTATGTGCAACTGAAGATAACAATTTAAACTAGTAATAGTAGCCTATTTTTACTCCGGACCCCGATGAAAAATTTTCAAAATTATTTGGACCCCAAGTAAAATTACTTGCCGACCCCTGAGTTAAACAATAAAATTTGCTTTACTTTACCCCAAAACTCTAGACATTAACTATACTAGACTCTAGACAGCAACATTACTTTCAGGGAAATTACAGTTTCTTACTGGACAAGTAAAAGGAATTGAAATAAAAAGAATCCTTGATCATCAAACATTTTTGTCTGAGTATGTAGTCTTATGAGATATTAAAACATGTATAGCTTTTGTTTATAGAATGTTCCAAAACGTAAAATATCTTGAGATATTACACGCAGCCCGTAAAATGCGTCAACTTTAAATTTGCATGCAAAAAGTGTTTTAGTACTCTAAAAAGGAATAGAGGAAATAGAAAGGAGAGTGATTTTATGCGGTTGAGCAAATCTTAAAACTCTTCCATTAACTTCTCTTCATTTTAGAGTAATTTTAACCTAACTTCCTTTAATCAAACTGTAGAAACTCTTTCACTTGCAACTTTCTCTTTGAAAAATAACCTTTTACAACATAGGAAAAAGTTTGCCTCTCCTCTTTAATGTTTTATTAAAACTAATTTTTTTTGTTCAAAACATTAAGAGTTTAATATTTTTAATACATGGATATTGGGAAATTTCATTGAGGCATTTATTTAATTTTTAAAGCATTATATCAGAATAAATTTACTCAATCAATTACTAACGTAAAATTTTGATTAAATTGCTTTCATTACTTAAACTATACAAAAAACTATACCTGTTTTTCATATTATCTGTGTGACTGGACTTCATAATCTAAATCTAAAAATGGTAGAATCATAAATATAAAAATGAACCATAATTTAAAAAGTTTTGAACTTAGATATTTCACATACGTACACAAAACTCATCCCATTTTATACAGAAAAAAATTGTGAAATGAAAAAAAAGTCTTATCGTGTAACTGAGAGTGAAAGGGGACTCAGTAAGTCAGGGCAAAATTTCAAAACTGAAATAATTAAACTATGTTGAAATTTAAAATTTCATGCGTAATTGCCACGCTAACATTTACCAAAACTCATGCATACAGAAGTATAAATATAAAAATAATTGTCATTATAAAAGTAATGCATAAATCATTCCACATAATGAGAAATGTTCCATAAAACTAGCACACTGCGCCAAGCTTACAATATTGTAAACTTGGCATATTCTCTGTCTCTGATCCTTACAAAATAAAGAGTCAACAAGAATTGAGGTGCTTGTGAGGCAACAAATGAGCTAACTCCAACAGTTTTACTTTGGAGTTAACTCATTGTTGCCGCAAACATCTCATTACAATGACACTATACTGTTGAGATATATTTTAGCCACAATAATATTAATTACTATATTAGCTTCAAATAATCTATAACTTATCACTTAAAATTTTTAACAACATTCAACTCTATTTCCACTCATTTAACTTTTTCGAGTATAATTCATTACTATAATTAAGAGGAATTAATTACATATTCCTATAATTATAGGAATATTAATCCCGTATTAATATCACATATTTCTATCCTAATTTACGGCTAATATGTCAAAATATAACTAGCAAAGCAAGGAATTTCGCGAATTCTTCTTTAGCGCACCCAAACCGTGGTCCCCGAAACAATATGATTAACCAACCCAATACGACATGAGAAGAAGAGCGATTAAAATTTTAACTTGACCCATTGTTGTCGAACCTCATAAACAATGTGGTTGTTTCGAAGAAGATAAAAATTACGAGATCCTCACAATGGAATTATGTTTTCCGGTCTTGGTCGTGATATCGCACAAGGTTGTGAAATCAGAGACAATATGCCTTCCTTTCCTCCAGAGCATCCGAGAAAGTGGTCACTTCAAAGGTTATTCTTTGCGTCCGTCTCAAGGTACTTCCCCACTTGGGGAGCTCTTCACCTTGGCGAGTGAAACTCTTGTGCATTTTCAATCTGTCAAGCACATTTTATACCGATACCTCAGAGTTTTGAAGGTTATTTTGCGATTATGTCGGACACCGTTTTCGATGGACCCTTCAAAGGCTAGAACCGGGCTCGTGTTTTCTTTGATGATGGCTTTTTGAAACGATCCTTGTTATAAAATGTAGTTTTTTATTACCGATATTTAGGCACGTTTAACCTTTTTTATTTATTTAAATACTACGGATAACGCAAGTGAAGTTAATTAAATATTACGTGATTAAATAAGTTAAAACACCAGTACCGTAAAATGGGGTTACTTTGGCCCAAATGGAGTGTTTTTTTCACTTTAAAAGCAAATTAAAGTTATTAACCAAATAAAATATGATTGTTTGAGAGGTTCATATTATTTTTAGCACCGTTAAATATGATATAAACCTTTTAAAGTTTTTTTTTGCACAATTAATATATTTTTAATATTTTTTTGAAAATTTGGGCCAAAGTTACCCTGACTTGGGGTTACTTTGGCCCAACCCTTAAAAATCATAAAAAATCAGTGTTTTGATAGCTATAAACAATTTTAAACAATTCCCAGCGATAGGTATATTGCCCATTAATAATATATTACCAAACCAACGTTTTCTAAAGCTTAGTTAGGTGAAAATCCATAAATGTGAACCTTTTCGATGTACCATTGATTTTATTTTCAAGTTACAAATGGGATGCAAGTTACAAATGGGATTACATGCACGTTTCGCCATTGGAAAAACATTATTCAGGCTAACTTTGGTCCACATTGTCTTAATGTTTCAGGTTAACTTTGGCCCAATGGCCATTGGGCCAAAGTAACCCCAAATCGTGGGCCAAAGTTACCCCAACGTAGTAAAAACGCAATGCACAGGAAACCACAAAACAAATTTAAATTATGACATTAAAACATGTTAAAACGCTTAACAATGAATCCAAAAATATGACTTACCTGCTTGGAATCAATTTTTTATGAGTATGTCTATAGAAAAGTAGGAAGACGACAAAAAGTAGCGTTTTAGAGGTACCGATGCTTAAAACATTCCAGTGATCGCAAATTTCGGAATTTTAAGACGACCCTTTGCAAACAGTCTGACAACAATGCCACCTGTGGGCTCTAGCAGTAATTAGGTGATAAAATTATTTTTTCATACATATTTATCACTTTGAAACACTTTTCGATGCTTGGGCCAAAGTTACCCGTAAGGGCCAAAGTAACCCCATTTTACGGTACATTCAAAATATAAATTCGTCCCTTAATCTAATAAAACAGAAGTAAAAAAGTTACTATTATTTTACTTTTTTAGGCATGAAAATGGCTCGTAGACATTCTGTGTATTATTGTAAAAACGGAATCACTTTTATTATTAATAATAATGATAATAATGATAATAATGATAATAATGATAATAATGATAATAATGATAATAATGATAATAATGATAATGATAATGATAATGATAATGATAATGATAATGATAATGATAATGATAATGATAATGATAATGATAATGATAATGATAATGATAATAATAATAACAATACTAATACTAATAATAATAATAAGTTTATTTACTACACAAAAAATATTTACACACACGGAAAAAATACATTTGACGCCAAGGGAAAAATTTGATAGAGTTTATAGTTAATTAGTTTATAGTTTATTAGAGTTAAATTTTTAAAATCTAAGTTAAATTGAAGAAATCTTAACACCAGATTAAGTTTGAGAAGCAAACAAAAAACTGCTGTAAGGAAAATTTAGTTAAACAAGTGGCTTTTAAGAGTTCAGGAGTTTTATTGTTTTTTATATATTCATCTTGAAATTTTATTTTTTCTTTTGAAGAAAAATAAGAATTATTTTTAAACGCTTTGACCCTTCCGTGTCTTTATTTGTATTCTCTCCCCCTTTTTCACACTAAATATGATATTCTTATCTAATCTTTATTAAAATTATATCTTCATAAGTGTGTAAATAAAAATAGCTATATTCTTAAAGGACATCACCTATGTGAAAAATATTCAATAACACTTAAAGAAATACTCATTTAAAATATAATAAATCCAACTAAGAAATGTGATTGCATATTTCCTTCAAATATATCTATAGTTAATCTTTTATCACAGAGATTTATTTTGCTCATTGTTTATCCTTATAAAAATTCTTGTAAACAACAACAAACAGGGAAATTAAGTATCTTCGCTCCTTAAAATTTTTAAATAAACTTACAAACCTATTTCCTTTAGGTAATCCTACTAATTATTACAAAATGCTCTCACATTAAAACTGCTATCTTTTGGTTTTTCATGATATATTTAAAAGAAGAAATGAAGGTATAACTTAAAACTGCCTTTAGAAATACTTGGTTAAAAATGTTGAATTTGTGAACACAAACAAGGAATGAGAGAATTCTTTTTATCATACACACAAACATCTAGTACACAGTATCTGCTTTTAGTACATAACATATAGTGTAGCATTTTTTGTAAATGTTAGAAACAAAGAATAATACAAGTTGATGGTACAAAAACATGTAAGTATTTCAGTAAAAAAATAAATGATTTTACAAAAAGTTGGGCTCTTTTAGGAACACTTAGCATTATAAAAAACTTTTATTCAACATTCTACAACTAATTTTATAATTTTTCCTTTTATTTTAAATAAAATAGTATATTTTAAATAGTTATTGAAATTAAACATAAAATGCCCATCGAATTCTACAGATGTATCTCTTTTTTTAACTAAGGGTTGATTCAACCAAAATGGCGGACATTTACCCCCTGGTGTTCAATAAAGCCTTCGAAATGATTTTTTTAAAATTTAAGAATTTATTAAGGATGCTAAGACAGATAAAATTATCAATCCAAATTTTTCAAAGATGATAAATAAAATAATAGTAATTTTATTTATTATTTTTAACTGAAAAAACTTATTACTTAATAAAATTATCAGTCTGTGAAACGTCTTAGAAATTTTAAAGTCCAATTATCATTGAAAGAGCATCAAAAATAAAATTTTTACAGGGGTCCTCTCAAAAGAACAGAGACAAGTTCGAGAACCACTGCCTCAATCATGTTTTGTGTGCATTAAAGAAAAGAGATCACTTTAAGCCCACAGATAGGACAATTTCTAAATAGTTACCCAACTTCCCTTTATTATTATTTTTTTGGCGTCGCATTCGCGGTCCTGTCGAAAATCCCCTCTTCACGACATAGCGTGACGGGTCTCGCCACGCGGTCGGTTCAAGGTCGACACGCGTTTCTGCCACCAATATGCCGCCGATTACTAGAACAATACCAGATCCCAATTTATTTATTCGACCCAACGTTACGTAGGGAGCGATATTTTTGTCTCCTTTCTGCCGCGGGACAAAAGAAAGAACGGCCCACGAGCGCTCGATTGTCAACACTCTGCCGGTCATTTAGCAGGGAAATCGACAAGGGGACATTCATACATTACGATGCATAAAAGACACGTCTACTGTTTATTTATTTATACTCCCCCACTATATGACTTACTACAGTCAAAAACTTCAAATCCTTCTCGAAATTTTTAATAAACTCATTTTAAAAAAATATGCGATTTACGCCAACATTCGAGATCATTATCATGTGAGCTACTCAGAATGACAGTGAAGTCTACAATCCAAAATTAGAAAATTTGGGATAAGCATGTTTTGGGATAGTTTCTCTTTGGATCCTAAGTTGTCTAAGTCAAAAGTTGAATTAGCCTTCAAGAGACACCCTGAATGCCCTCTGCATAAAATAACCCACACGCCATTAACGAAAACTTTCAATCACACAAAACTAAGTTCGGTGAACATTGACCACTGCAATTCTGAGATGCTCATTGGTTGGTTGGTTGGTTGGTTGGTTGGTTGGTTGGTTGGTTGGTTGGTTGGTTGGTTGGTTGGTTGGTTGGTTGGTTGGTTGGTTGGTTGGTTGGTTGGTTGGTTGGTTGGTTGGTTGGTTGGTTGGTTGGTTGGTTGGTTGGTTGGTTGGTTGGTTGGTTGGTTGGTTGGTTGGTTGGTTGGTTGGTTGGTTGGTTGGTTGGTTGGTTGGTTGGTTGGTTGGTTGGTTGGTTGGTTGGTTGGTTGGTTGGTTGGTTGGTTGGTTGGTTGGTTGGTTGGTTGGTTGGTTGGTTGGTTGGTTGGTTGGTTGGTTGGTTGGTTGGTTGGTTGGTTGGTTGGTTGGTTGGTTGGTTGGTTGGTTGGTTGGTTGGTTGGTTGGTTGGTTGGTTGGTTGGTTGGTTGGTTGGTTGGTTGGTTGGTTGGTTGGTTGGTTGGTTGGTTGGTTGGTTGGTTGGTTGGTTGGTTGGTTGGTTGGTTGGTTGGTTGGTTGGTTGGTTGGTTGGTTGGTTGGTTGGTTGGTTGGTTGGTTGGTTGGTTGGTTGGTTGGTTGGTTGGTTGGTTGGTTGGTTGGTTGGTTGGTTGGTTGGTTGGTTGGTTGGTTGGTTGGTTGGTTGGTTGGTTGGTTGGTTGGTTGGTTGGTTGGTTGGTTGGTTGGTTGGTTGGTTGGTTGGTTGGTTGGTTGGTTGGTTGGTTGGTTGGTTGGTTGGTTGGTTGGTTGGTTGGTTGGTTGGTTGGTTGGTTGGTTGGTTGGTTGGTTGGTTGGTTGGTTGGTTGGTTGGTTGGTTGGTTGGTTGGTTGGTTGGTTGGTTGGTTGGTTGGTTGGTTGGTTGGTTGGTTGGTTGGTTGGTTGGTTGGTTGGTTGGTTGGTTGGTTGGTTGGTTGGTTGGTTGGTTGGTTGGTTGGTTGGTTGGTTGGTTGGTTGGTTGGTTGGTTGGTTGGTTGGTTGGTTGGTTGGTTGGTTGGTTGGTTGGTTGGTTGGTTGGTTGGTTGGTTGGTTGGTTGGTTGGTTGGTTGGTTGGTTGGTTGGTTGGTTGGTTGGTTGGTTGGTTGGTTGGTTGGTTGGTTGGTTGGTTGGTTGGTTGGTTGGTTGGTTGGTTGGTTGGTTGGTTGGTTGGTTGGTTGGTTGGTTGGTTGGTTGGTTGGTTGGTTGGTTGGTTGGTTGGTTGGTTGGTTGGTTGGTTGGTTGGTTGGTTGGTTGGTTGGTTGGTTGGTTGGTTGGTTGGTTGGTTGGTTGGTTGGTTGGTTGGTTGGTTGGTTGGTTGGTTGGTTGGTTGGTTGGTTGGTTGGTTGGTTGGTTGGTTGGTTGGTTGGTTGGTTGGTTGGTTGGTTGGTTGGTTGGTTGGTTGGTTGGTTGGTTGGTTGGTTGGTTGGTTGGTTGGTTGGTTGGTTGGTTGGTTGGTTGGTTGGTTGGTTGGTTGGTTGGTTGGTTGGTTGGTTGGTTGGTTGGTTGGTTGGTTGGTTGGTTGGTTGGTTGGTTGGTTGTATTTCTTGTATTTCTGTGACACAAAGCTCAAATCTTGTCATAGGTAAAATATTTTTTCTATACCTTTAGATACACCCAAGTAAAATAAAATAACTAAAATTTATAAATAAAATAAAGTGTGATGAGAAATTCAACGAATAGGTAAATCAATGACATGTTTTGATAATTTAAATTCCCTTGAAGACCCTTGTGAACTTAAAAGAAACTATCAAGTTCTAAAAAGGGGGCTAAAACTATCTTCAATTAAAAACTATCTCAATTTTTTTTTTCATTTATAATTAGCCTTACTATCTCAATCATTCTCTTTCAATCTGCTTTTTCATTCTCTCTCTTTCCAATCTCATCAATCATCATCGTTTCTCCCAAATGAATTACCACACTTACAGTCAGTCCAGTTCCACAGTTTTAAAACCATTTACGTAATACAATACAGATTGCATTGTTAGTAACTTAAAAAGATTAAACATTTATTTAATAATTTCTTCCAGTAATTTACATTAACGATTTAAAGCTCTTTAAAGGAAGTTTATAGGAAATGGTACTTCATTCAGAAGAAAAACTAAACATTTCACAAGGAATAAGATCCTTCTTCTCACATACAGTAACGTATGTAGCATGGGGACCCGTATGTTTGAATTCAGGAGGGGGCCCAAAAAATCTTTTGCAAGTTTGCTAGTCAAACCTATAACTAGATTTGAGTTTTTTTAAAGAGAGGTTGGTTCATAATTCTTTCTAAGGGGTCCTTCGCGTGTTACTTAATTTAAAAATTTTGTATAAAATACGTATTAGAGTTTCAAGCAAAAAGAGGGTTTCAAAGGCTGTCCTCCCCGAAAAAAAAGCTTTGATATTTTACTCTTAAAAGTAGTGTTTTAACGTTTGGGATACTTCTAAAACTATTTTTATGTGTATGCGTATATTGTCCTGATATGAACCATGCGCCAAACACCACAACCAACCCTTTTGAATGACATCCAAGCCGCAAAATTTTAAGAAATTAGAATTAAATAGTGGTCAACTTCATTAGAAACTATTCACAATTTGCTTTTGAATTAGCTTTCAATCATAATAAATGGATTAAAACGGTTCCAACTCAGGAAAACTACATAAATTTTTTGTATGCGAGGGGGGATCAGATCACCCCTTGCCCGTATGTATGGGCCTCCATGATATGTAGCGATTTATAGACGGGCCCTCTCGCACATCTTATCGCAACATTGAGAAAGAAAGGAGACAGCATGGATTGGTACAGCGCTTCGAAGAGGATTCTTTAACTCATTTGTTCACTGAACAATGAAAATGTGCAGCTTAATAGACGGTCAATGGTCACAATTTGGGTTCTTAAATGGACTTTAGACAAGTTGTTGCCTTAACGTGGTTTCAATCAAATAAATATACATGCAGAAAGATAGTTGCGTGATATTCCTCATTGTTTCAAAATCGAGTCTGAAGGAATTCATTGTAATTTAGGATTGAGCTCATCCCATTGCATCAAAACCATTTTTAGGTATGAATGAGGCAACGTAAATCCCATTTTACGAAATTCAATTACCGTGGTAAATTTATGGTAGAAACATTATATCATTTCTTTACAAATTAGCTAGTCTCAAATATAGAGATATGAAATAACTCGGAAAATTACCCTTTAGATATTCAGACTTCATTTTCCTTTACTATGGTAGTCACGTTTTATAATTGTGACTCGAGAGGAATTTTTTCTTAACATCCATAAAAATTTAGAGAACTTTTCTAAATTCCCCTAGAAATCTCATTGTTCTGATATTTTAATAGCCCGAAAATCTGAATGCATTTCTAAAAATGTAATACTTATGAAACTAAAATGAAGCTGTACTCTATAATCTTTCAGTTTTATCTTTGTAATTTCCTTGAGTTCATATACTTAAACCCTGAGCTTCCTTAAGATGCGTCAGATGAATCTAAATTGGGAGTACTTGACAAACTTTAAAAGGAAAGTTTCGTTTGACTAAAATGAATATCAATTTGCTAATGTACCAAAATACTGATTTGTATCTTTGAGTATATGTTAAACATGATATTGTTCTTGATTTGCGCAATTCTATCTGATTGTGAGTCAAATTGGGTGTAGATTATAATACCTGATGAACTATATGGTTTGCCCATTATTCTCTAAAATCGTTTTTGCTATAGTTTTCAGCCAAGGTCATCTAGATGGTTTGCATGGTAATATTGTTCTTGCGTTCTGTTGATAATTAGTTGTAAAAATTGAATAGTTGAGCTTCAAATCATTGCAAAGTTGCTATTCTTTTGGCTTACAGAGAAACGAGCAAGCTTTCCCATGTTGCTATGCCTAAGTTGTAATCTAGATTTTCCCCAATATAAATAACTTATTTAACAAATTTAACATTAAAATTCATCCTTAACTATTATTTTGTTTTGTACAGGTACAAAGTAAATTCTTTTTCTAAAATTAAAACAAAACTATATATTTAAGTGCAGAGGTTGCTATTTTAATTGCTTGTTTTCGATGTTTGAAATATTTGCCTGATATTTCTTTATAAATTATCCATGAATAAATAAACAAATTCTAGTGTTCAGAAAAAAAGAAAAGTGATCATCAAACGAAAGAAAATTAAGACGACACTTTTCCCAGCTAATATTTTAGATCTTGTATAAAATCGAGACTCTACCATAGGCAAGGTATAAAAAATATAAAAGCAAAACAATCTTTCATGCTGTATAAAAGTCACCAAAAAAAGTCAGATAATACTACTTTTTTACACATCTGCTAAAAATTCCGATTAAAATATAACGGATAAACTGTTGCTACTTTGCTCAGACTTTAATGCAGACAGCTTTTTCAACTGTCCAGGGGGGTCCCCTTAAGGCTAAATGCCGCTTCAGGAAAGTCAACCAACTACTAAAGCATGCCAACTAAATAAACATGGAGTAGCATAAAGAGAAGCCAACCTCGGGTGGCAGGATAGCAGTTATTACTACCAGTTTTTGGTGAAGTAATATTTGAACTAAAATATTACACCCCATTATTTCACTTGGTTGATGCACGTTTCCAACTCGTTTTTTTCTAAAACGGCATTCAATCTTCAGTTGGCTAAAGAAATTCCTCACAGTTGCAGCCAATGACTAGCAATACCAGTCCAATTTCATGAACCAATTTCCCAGTGCCCACAATAACCCATAAATTCTTCAGTTGGACGGGATCCCCCCTGGAAATATCGAAGCAGGCAAGCCGAACAGATTATCGGTTGTAAGAAGGAAAACGACACATATTTTGAGCTCTCAGGACGTAAACGCATCACTGCCTACCGCTGACCATTGAGGTTCATAAGCCACGACTTATCTTCAATCCAAGGATACGTTTCAAGGTTAGTCTGCAGCTCTTAAGGAGTTGGTCTAGAAAGTGCAATTACTGTATTGTTCTCACTGCTCGTCGATGTCTATCGGATTCAACAATTGTCCCTCAACCGGAAAAGAGTAGGGAGGGTTTCTTTTTTTAATACATTTCGGTTGGACTCTTTATGGTAACGGTGGTCGGGAATAGCGGGATGGAAGGACCATCGCGTTGACTTATTTTCTCGTAAAGGCGTGTTTTGTTTGAGAAAATAGAGGATGTCGGAGGGCTCTTATGTGACAGAACAAAGGGAAATTCGGTTTGACAATTCTTAATGGCTGTTCGAGGTTTTTTTAAGAAAAAATGAAAATGCTTCTCTCAGACTCAATCATGTGATGTGGATTGCAGTTCTTATGAGAAGGATCTTTGCTGAAAAGGAATAAAAGTTTTGAGAGTCGGTATGACTTTATGCTTGATAATCGTTGTGTCTCAAGGGTATGAAACTCCACTGTACATTTCAAAACTTAATTATATTTCTTATGGTAACAAAAGAAGAGGAGATATACATTAGTTTTATTTGATGATTTTTATGGTTTTTAACTGTCATACCATGTATTTTTTAAATACTATTAGGGATTACTTTTAAAGAATTTTCAAGGCACGTTGATTTTTCAAATGACAAAAAATTATAATTAAAATGTTTATTTTAATCGGTCAGCCTAGAAAACAGCAATTTCTTAAAAAGTAACATGTTAACTATTCTTAATAACTTAATTTAGAAGAGTAAAAAGAGTGATTCATAGATAGATGTCTTAAAGACCTTCAATGAAAATTCATAAAACCTAAGATTACCATAGTATATTACTTCAGTAAGATTACCTTAAAAATAATCTATGGTAAGACAAACAGTTTGCTATTTCATTTTAATGATAATTGAAATATTTATTTCTATCCTCTCCTATTTCCTTTAAAAAGTTGTTATTCTTCCGTGTTTTATAAAATTGATTTAAAAACGAATAGTTTAATTTTTGTTACATCCCATGATTATATCCCTTCATAAAATAACCATTAAAATAACTCGGAACTATCTAATAAATGTTTTTAACCATTTCAACAAAACACTAAATACCTACATTAAAATAAAAAAATGTAATAAAAAAGGAAAAATGAAAGAGGAAACTTTCAATACTTTTTACGAGATAACAAATTTTTCGAAAGGCTGTCTTACTTTTGGTTGTTTTTCCGAATGAAATCCATTAACCTTCTTCAACTGAAGATCCTGTTGTTTTTATAAATATTCATCCATCTATCCGATACTTTAATTAATTTTTCTTCTGAGTGCCACTCAAAGTGATACCCTTTAGACCAGTGGTACATCATCTGTTTCGCAAAACGTTTATTACAGAATTGCCAAAAAGTATTTTTTACTGATGTCTGAGTAATAACTTCATCAGCTTCCGTAATTTTATTAAGTTACAAATTTGAAACATTTATTGGAAGAAACATGCTTTAATCTTTTCTATACTCGGATTTGTTTTTTAGATAAATTTGGGAGGGGAGAACGTTAGAGTATAAAAATTTGGTTCTAAATATTCGTATTTAATTCGATTGCTGAATTTTAATAAGAAACTTTCTATCGTTTTGTTTTTAAGTTATAGAAGGAATAATTTTACTTTCAAGGAAACGTTGTTTGGCGAAACTCACAAAAATTTACTAAATTTTACAGGCATAAGAAGATGACTCAAAACACTTATTGTAAAAAAAATAGCTGCGAAATTTCGACAGGAAAGGAGTTAATTAATTTTGAAAATTGGGTTCGGAGTTACCAAACACATTCAGATAGCGCCACTCAGTGACTTGATAACTTTATAATCGGATGGAATGAGAAATTTGATTTCCTTACTACAGAAGTGGCTCAGCTAACAGATTAAAAGTAGCGAGCTCGATTCCCAACAGTAAGGTTTGGAATGAGAAATTAGACATTTGATGATCACATAAACACATACTGTAACTTTCTTTATCAAATTCAGTTTTTTCATCCCCTGATTCAAAATAAAGTGTGTCATCTGTTTTAGAACCCATCATTGCATATAGAAGGACAGATTGGACGGAGTAATTCCATAAATCCGTTACGGCCTTAGATTGGGGGTCCGGAATGTGTTACTGTTGGCTTACTTGTAATTTATTGTTGTAATTTTAAATTATTTCATGTGCTTTCTAATTGTTTTAATTAGTTTTTATTTATGCTGTACATTTGAACATTTTTTGTTTGGTAGATTTAAATTGCTTAAGAGAAAAATCGGCCAGTTCATTTAAGCCATTTGGCACCTTCAGTGCATTTTTCGCCTAGTAAGGTTGCACTTGGCGTTAAAAATTATTATTTTTAAGAATTTTTTACGGATTTTCTACTATAATTTCGCAGCTAATTTTTTCACAGTAAGTGTTTTATGTCATCTACTACCCCCTGTAAAATTGTCATCCATTTTTGTGAGTTTAACGGTTTAGCCTAAGAACATTTCCTTGCTAGTATAACTGTGAGTCATGCATTAAGTCATTTAAGTGAACAATCGCAAAAAAACTGGCATGAAAATAATAAAAAGTAAACCCACACACGTCATTGAAACAAAAAACAATCATGTTACCAAAACTGGAAAGAAACATTTAGGGTCAATTCGAAGTTTTAGTTTCAGCCGGATTCAGTAGCATCTAAAATAATTGTCATAATTTTCAAATAATAATACCATCTAACTACACACCACGCAAAAAATTTGGACTTTTCCCGACAATTACAATTCAAAACAGCGTAACGAACGTAAAAACTGGCTTAAGTTTCTATTTTTAATGTAACGGCAGTTTACCATTTGTTATTTAAATCCTTTATGGGGGCAGAAGTAGTGACAGGAAAGAACTCACATATCATAATGTTAGTTTCGCAGTTAAAACACTCCACCCAGGGAAGTGTAATGAGTTGTGTCACGATACACAGGAACACTCTAAGGGCGTTTATGTTCACACCTACGCGTTTTTTTCCACACAAGCCTCTCTTTCAGATCATGTTTAAATCAGCTCAATGTTGAACCGAGAATCAAGAGCATGAGTCTTGTTCACTACCTATGAATAAAGCTGCCAAGAAAAACAAGGGATGTAATGAGAAACCGTAGAAACACTTATTTTCTTTGTTGAGGTTCAGCTCATTAACTTGAGCTTAATGAGCGTTTCATGAGTACGCCCACTTTCAAACTCGACTTTGATAATTATAATTTTACTGATGATTTTCTATTTGTATGAAGAAAACCATACTTTATGTTAATAAATAAGTCGGTAAATAAATGTATTTCTGACTCTAGTTTTTACTAACCTGTAGGGGATATGGTACCCAAATTGATTGTAAAATATAAAAAACATTTAAAAAATAAAATAAATATGAAACGTTTTGAGTCTATTTTTTTATCAAACTTCCTTCATTTACAAAATTTTCTGTTTTATGATATTCTGGTCTTTATAAATGGTATGCTCTGTTGTGATAGATAAATATCGTAAGTAAAATACGACAGTTTGTCTTGTTTTGTGTTGAGAAACATTTAACGCATTTTACGATATATAAGGTGACGCATTTATCTTGTATGTATTCCCTTTTTAATAAATAGAAAGCTTCTAGCATAAATATTTTTCCTAAAATATAACCAAAATTGCTTTAATATATCATACTTAAAAATTAATGAATGCTTGCACCAGCCAGAATTTTTTTTACCATATTTAAAAAACGAAAAAGCTTTTCGGCGTTGTAAATAAAAAACAGTTTTTTATAAACATTTTAGTTCGTAATTATGATATATGTCTATTGAAATAAGTTCAATACCAACATGCAGTTCGTAAAACGTAAGTGCTCGTTTAAAAAAAGTTTCTTCAAACCCAGCGTCGTCTGTAAACTGATAAGCGAGAAGTTTATTTTAGCAAATCATTTACCAACTTTCAAAAATCTAGTGAAAGTTTTAAATCTTAATCAATCGTTATTGTTAGCCTTATTTATGAGAGGCGCCAACTACCCACCATGATCAAAACAAAGCATGCGAAAACTAAATTACTTTACTCATTCTAGTGTAGGAGAAAACTTGAAGTGTTCTCGGCTCTCTCTGCCCTTGTCATTGTGAAGCGCAATTGGTACGCGTTAGTCATTAGATGACTCCAATACACCCAGGTCGAAAGCAGCATCGTACAGAAAAGAAAGGGATATATGGTTCATTCCAAGAGCACCCAAATGACTAAGACTTTCCCACCCTTTGTGTTTGCTATATAGGTGACCTTTTTTAAATCGTTACAAGGGTTGGTTCTTAACCTACGTGTAATTGAAATGGGTAAACAGGATGAAACTTTAGCTGTGGGAAAGAGAATAGTTTGTCAGAATTCTTGTTTGGAGAGGTCAAATCAAATAACCTTTACGATGCGCTCACTAATTGTTACATTCTATTCTTTAGAACTGCGATGTTTTGTTCATTTTTGTTCTTATTTACACCTTTTGAGATATCTTGATTGAATTACAAAATCATGTTTAGCGCGTCCTCCTCACACGTTTTCCAACTCGCTTACAGAATAGCGTCAAAAGATAGGTTTCTTTGTGTTTAGAAGCTCCGGATTTCGTATTTTAGAAGACTACTCATTTAAAAATTGTTATATCACCCGTTTTGTGCTCTTAAGTAGTTTAAATATATTGAGATCTCAAATAATAACAAAGTTAAGGATAATTTCACGAAGAAAAATAGTTAGTTATAAAAAAATTTGACAGGAAAAAGGCATTTTATTATTGAGGTGTTTATAAAAGTTTAAAAATTTTGATTAAATGGTAGGAAAAGTTCTAGATTTAGAACCATAAGACCATTAAAGAGAATGTATAGAAAGTAATATTTATGTGAATAAACAAACTTAGTACGCTTTTAATTACCTTTATTTTTTTAATTATTATTTTAATTTCGGTCTGAGATTTACATACACCTCACATTAATGCCATTAATGTAATATTGCTTTTTAATACACAACATTTAAGATCAGCATCAAAAGTGCAGCCATAAAGATCATTAACTTTCGGTACCTATTAACTCTTCAAAAGTCTTCGAGGTAAATACTAACAATTCTTTATCTAGTATCAAATAGCTTGTATATCTCACTCGGCCTTTCACTTTCAGGAATCAAAGGATTTTTCAAAAAAAGTGGCAATTATAGTTCTGAAAAATATCCGTGATCTTTGACTATCGCCAAGGCCAGATGTCACGGGCGTTTCTTCCCTGAATTACACTTTTCTATCAAAGGATCTGTTCTATAATCTCTCCTTTGCAATAAACTAACTGTTTATTTCAATTCGAAATTAGCAGGGGGTATTTTTTAAGTTGGTTTAGTTCAAAGTGACATAAGCGTTTCATTGTGTGTGTGAATGATTCACAGTTCAGGGATATAGCCTGCAGTTAGAAGAACTATATGCTTGTGTTTAATAGTTAGGGTTACCGATTACTTGCTTTTGTAATTAAAGAGAACATATGTTACCGCTTAAGTTGATAATTAGTTATTCTGAAGAATACCTAGGTAAACTTAAGATTAACTTATTTCTGTCGTTAATGTGCGGATTTTTGAGTTTTTCGCATTTTACCTAGGGAATCTACACTATAACGGCCTCTTGATAGTTAAAGTTCAAAATAGTTTGTTTCGTTCAATACTTTCTGTTAAAATGTTGAGGTGATCACTGCGACATGCGCTTACCCCTGCGCAGTTGGGTTTCAATACGTAGTTTGTTGTCATATTTGGTGTTTTGATTTCAAATTTAGTGCGTAGCACTGGTAGTTGTCATGTTGAATGTTAAAACAAAATAATACAAGCAAGTAAGTACTGTAAATTTACATGATTAAGTACAGTATATTACTACTAAAACGGGTATTTTGAAACAATTGTGTTGAAGCTCCGACTTCAGAGTGACAGAGATTTCTTTTAACGAAAGCAAATGTCCCAGCTGTTGAAATATCTTTTCAACAAACGTTAATTCAACAATCGCTGGAACCTGGGCAAGGGTTTAACATATGTAATCGATCGCGAATCCTAGCAATAGTTCAGGGCAGGCTGCCAGCCGATTACACCGCTAGTTTAAGTGCTCATTGAAATACGCTGTCAAATCGAGATCGAAAACCACAATTGATACAAATCTCAGTTGGTACTTTAATATTCTATTATTATTGTTTTTATATTCTAGTTTTAAAATTGCTATTTCATTACTATTTTTGTGGGATTTGCGTGTTTTGTGTAATATGAAAAAAGTACCGATCCCCCTTTTTTGATTCGTCATTGTTACTGTTTACCCCCAAAACGAGTTTGGTTATAGTTAGGGCAGGGGGGTTTGGGGGAGCGGCAGCCCCCCAACCTCCTTAAACTTTTTATAAAATAAAATAAAATTTTGTACTTTAACGGATCACCCTCGTTAATATGTAAAATAACTGATTCAGGTAGTATGCAGATTAACGAGTGTCTAGTCGGTAGGGTGCAGAATACCTAGGTAATATCAAGATTACCTAGGTAATCTTAGAAATTGAAAAAAAATTCGCTCTTTAACGGATCACCCTCGTTAATCTGCAAATTACCTAGGTTATCTGTAAATTAACTGATTTCCGGACTTTAACTGTAACATATATACAGGGTGTAAAGGAAAGTCCCTCTACCCTGAAATAAATTGCTAACGGAGCAAGCTAAATCTATGTAGTTAAGGTAATGGTATAGTAAAGTGACCATGCGCAACCGAATGCGAGCGCCCTCTAGCGGAAATTTCAGGAGTTATAAATTTTATTTTAAAAACTATTAAGAATTTGATAAAATATTAATTACAAAGTTGTAGAACACCATCGATTTAGTAGGAAAAGACACCTTAAGCAGAAAAATATCTTGAATAGAACCCCTAAAACGCACGCTCAATTTGGTTGAATTTACGTAGATTTTACGTCTTAAAACGCTTCTCACGAAGCGAAAGTAGGAAATTTTCAATTTAATGACTTAAATAAATGAATAAAAGTATTCTTAACTCATTAAATTGAAAATTTTTCATTTTCACCTCGTGAGAAGCGTTTTAAGACGTAAAATCTACGTAAATTCAACCAAATTGAGCGTGCGTTTTAGGGGTTCTATTCAAGATATTTATTTGCTTAAGGTGTCTTTTCCTACTAAATCGATGATGCTCTACAACTTTGTAATTGATTAGTTTAGCAAATTCTTAAAAGTTTTTAAAATAAAATTTATAACTCCTAAAATTTCCGCTCGCATTCGGTTGGGCATAGTCACTTTACTATACCATTACCTTAACTACATAGATTTAGTTTGCTCCATTAGCAATTTATTACAGGGTAAAGGGACTTTCCTTTACACCCTGTATATACAGGGTGTATCTGAAATGGTGCAACAAACTTTCAGGGATGATAGTACTCATCAAGACGAACAAGAATTGGTATGGAAAGGGGGTCGCAAATGAGTTTTAAGGGGTGAAACCCCGGGGTAAAAATCAGCCAAAAAACTTGCATATTTGTGCAGGAAGAGACACAATTGCTCGATTCCGCAATTTTTTACACCAAAAAAAATAGAACTCGTACTTGCGAAAAGAAATTTTAACTGTAACTTTTCAGGAAGTTATCTTTTCGTAGCGAAAGATTTATTCGATCAGTCTCTTTTTTAATGCATGCTCAACCAAATTTGGCAACTTATTAGCCATTTGGCGCAATTTTTTTCGTTTCTTATTTTATCGTTAAAACGGTAGCTTAGTTGGTAGAGTAAGGAGCCGGAATCTTCTAACTCGCAATCGTAAGTTTGTGGATTCTGTTATGTCAATAATTTTTGGGCAATACATGGAAAGAGTACTATTAAAGGATGTGGGTTTGGGTTTTATGGCATGAGGTCCAAAAATCGGACAAAATTAAAGGATGTGTAATAGTATTTTGAGAATTTTTATGGATTTTTCTAAATTGTAGTGTTTTTCTTTTTTCTTTACGGTAATTTTTTTTTGTAATTACAATGCTTTAAATCGCATTTTGTCTCAACGCAAAATTTTGACGCGTATTTAAAATTTTTTAACACAAATTTTTGAAAATTGATACTTCAAAAAAATTTGGATGCACAAAATTTTGTGAAATGAAGGAAAAGCAATCCTTGAAATCCCTATTTTTAAATCAATGATCAAATAAATTACAAAGTATTTGATTCTCATTCGATTCAGAAATCGTTTCTTCCGTAAATTTTATTTCCCTACAATGTATGATAAGGATTTCAAGGACTGCTTTTCCTTCGTTTCTCAAAAATCTTGTGCTGCCATAAATTAATTTTTTTTGATCGACCGATTTAAAAAAAAATTGTGTTAAGAATTTCTTTGGTCTAAAAGAAGTACATTACAGATCACGGGGTATTTTTTATCTTGTTTTGTCTGTTTGTTATTAGTTTTAAAACTAGGAGCTCTTTTTGAAACAACCTTTAAGAAAATGTAATGATGACTTTAATTTTGTATGTAAAATTTGTGTTAATAAAAAAAGAGTTTAAAAACCTAAGCATTTTAAACAGTTTTATAATTAAATTCTGTTTTTCTATAAGTGACTACATAATTATAACTGTTATTCTTATGACAAGACAAAATTAAGAAAATTACAAGTTCGAGAAATACACGGTCGAGATGGGGTGCGAGCTCGGCTATTTTAGTGTTCCTGTGTTGAAGGAGGGGTGGGTAGTTTATGAAGCTTAGGGTTTCGTCTCGTAGTCAATTTCCTCTAGTCAATACGTCAAAATTAAGCCAAATTAGTTATTGAAATTAGCCAAATTAATTATTAAGATTAGACAAATTAAGTCGAATTAATTTTTTAACTTTAATCGAGGGTATCTTTAGTCGAGGGAAAAATTTAATCGTCGATTTAAACGACTTAATTAGTCGACTTTAACTTTAAAACTGAATTTAATTAATTTCTGTTTGCAAAAATAATTGAAAACCGTATTTATGAATTACGTGAAAACTAGAGGGGGGTTCTTGGCGTGTACTACTTACGGGTGGCCACCAAAGGGAGGGGGTCAAAAATAGTAATAAATGGGTTACGTAGTATGGGCACTTTCCCTAAGGGGTTTACGTTATCCGCTTTCTAGGACAGACTAAGTGTTTCAACCTATGAGCTTCACACGCCCCGACACCCTAGGAACGGATTACACAGCCCATTCTCCTTACACAGACAAAGTAAATTAAAATTGATTAACAGAGTGGTGACTTATTTAAAACTAGTTTCAAGTAAAATTAATACTATTTTAGTGATGTTTCACCCCCTACCTAAATTTTTGTGTTTAAATTTATTTTTCCTTTCAAATTTCAGCTATCAGTTTTTGGCATAATTCCTTCTTCCTCCTACCTAACAAACCATGGCTTTTCCAATCACACTATCATGTCATAAATTATTCAATCAAAATTATTCGATTTCGCTTGGACGTCAGTCTGTTAATCTTTCCCCACTTCTCCAAATTTCTTGTACAAATCAATTTCTTTATTCAATTCTTATTTAGACTGTAGGCATTATCTTCAAAATGCTGAATTTCTTCATATTAAAAAACGAGCCAGCTGGATGGCTCAGCGGCAATCTACCACTTTTAAAATAATTTTCTCTTGTTTATTATCGCAATGAATCCTTACTGTCACAGTAGCTAGCTCGATAGCAGTACTCATGCATTGCTTCTTAGAGTTGGCTACAAATCCCGTAAGGTTTGTGCGAGTGCTACGCGTGTACCATCCAGTGCTTTAAATTACCAACTGAAAACTGCGGGCAATTGCACAGCTGATATGGGATTGCATCTTACATCGACTAAGGCTTAAAAGACATTTTTATCTTTAAAAGCTGTGCATTGTCCTGAATTGCATAAAATTACTAATAATGTATTAAAAATGCGGGGAATGGGACACCCTATTCTACATTTTGTGTTAGTATTTTACTTTTAAAGGTACGATATTAATTAATCAATATGTTTCTATTTAAAAAACACTTATTTTGTATATCTAAAAAAATTTTATTTAAATGAGACCAAGTGAAATCTTAATACTTTAAAACATATTCCAATGTCTCAAAATATTTCTATTTAAAAAAATTATAATGAATTTAAAAATGAACAACTTCACACAGTAGGACAGAACTCGCAATCTTACGATTGCAAGACTGTTACGCTACCAACTAAGCTATCATTTAATCATTAATAGTACTACTACATAGAAATTTGAGTTTCCGTAAAAATCACAAAAAAGGATTTGGCGATCACGGATTGGCGAAGTTTTTTTTCCTGTCGAATGCAAAAGTGTTACTGGTGGGAAAGCTAGCTTAGTAATATTTGAAGTTGTTTTACAAAATAACTACCGGAATCGAACCATTTTGTCTCTTCCTGCACAAATATGCAAGTTTTTTGGCTGATTTTTACCCCGGGGTTTCACCCCTTAAAACTCATTTGCGACCCCCCTTTCTATACCAATTCTTGTTCGTCTTGATGAGTACTATCATCCCTGAAAGTTTGTTGCACCATTTCAGATACACCCTGTATATACAGGGTGTTTCAAAATAGCGTTGCACGGCTTTTATTCGGCACCAGCCCCTCCTAGGGTCATGGAAGTAAGGTCTACCCCTAGGTAAGTGACCCTGGAGAATCCATTGAGATGACTTACAGCGTCCCTAGTGGCGAAATAAAAAAATTAAAAAAATTAATTTAAAAATTAAAAGAGATAGAGCAAAAACCCCAGTGAGAGTATTGTTGCCAACGTCAAGAAGAACTCAATGAAAAAAATTTGATCAAAATATCTTGAATATTCGCGGAGATATTAGCATGTGAAAATAGCACTTTTTCAGGGGTCAAAAAGTAAAAAGTTCGCATATTTGCAAATCTTTTTGATTTTTTGATTAAATTTTGTGTTCTTTCAACTAAAAAAACACAAAACTACACAATAACACTGAAAAATTGGCAAATATGCGAACTTTTTACTTTTTGACCCCTGAAAAAGTGCTATTTTCACATGCTAATATCTCCGCGAATATTCAAGATATTTTGATCAAATTTTTTTCAGTGAATTCTTCATGACGTTGGCAAAAATACTCTCATTGAGGTTTTTACTCTATATCTTTTAGTTTTTAAAATATTTTTTTAACTTTTTAATTTCCCCGCTAGGGGCGCTGTAAGTCCTCTCAATGGATTCTCCAGGCTCACTTACCTAGGGATAAACCTTACTTCCATGACCCTAGGAGGCGTTGGTTCCAAATAAAAGCCGTGCAACGCAATTTTGAAACACCCTGTATAATAGAAATTTCTTTTTTTACAGAGGGGAATAGTAAATGTTCGTTAATTTACACCGAAAATGCTTAAAGGGGACCCAAAACAATTTAAAGGATTGTTAAGACAAAATTTTCATAAGAAAGTGTTTAATCAAGTTAGCAGAATCATGTGGAAGCTTCTAGCGTTTAGATTAATAAAAAATGTTAAGTTGTTTTTTTAGAAAAAATAAATTGCTTTAAAGGATGACATTAATTTTTGAATCTTCGAAATGTCCATATAATTTTTTACTTTCAAAAATGTCTTTCAGACATTTCGTATTCGATTCTTTGCAAATTTTTCAGTGTTATTTTGTAGTTTTGTGTTTTTTTAGTTTAAAGAACACAAAATTTAATCAAAAAAATTTGCAAATATGCAAACTTTTTCTTTTATGACCCCTGAAATTTTTCAGGGGTCATAAAAGAAATAGCACTTTTAAGTGCTATTCTCACATGCCAATATCTCGACGAATAATCCAGATAGCTTCATGAATTTTTTTTCAGTGAGTTCTTCATTACGTTAGCAACAATACAATTGGTTCCGAATAAAAGCCGTGCAACGCAATTTTCAAACACCCTGAATATAGGCTTAGTAGCGAGTTTATTATAAATTTATAACCAAACTTTTAAAAATGAATCATAATGACCAACCAACTCTTTTTGACATTGTTCCAAATATACGGGCAAATTAATCTATAGTCCGAGTTTCTGTCCCATTGAGCAATCAAGCAATTCGGGTAACCGGCATTTTCTCAAATTGAAACAATAAAATATAAATTTCAAAAGGGAGGCATAAAATTATCTTCCATTTTTTCATCTCCCTTAAACAGAGGAAAACGAACACTATAAAAAGTTTTACTGTCAGATTGCCTGAAAATGCAGCCTGGTTTGCCATAACATTTCCTTTTAAATCACTATCGCCCTGAACTTTGATCGTTTCCTTGTGATGCGGGTTAAGAAGTTGTTTTGAAAGTGAAATGACCTTGCAAATGAGTCCCCGATCAAACTTCTGAATGGAAAGTGTTCTTTTCAATCCTGAATACACTACTTTGGTGAACAAGAAACGTTTATGTTTGATTAAAATTGGGAAACAATTCGTTGACAAGGGTAGCTACGATGAGTTTGATCCTCGGTTTTTAGTAATATACTTTTTCTAATGCGAATTTGAAACAAAACGTGAACCTGGACATTGTGCTAAGGTGTGTTGGAAAGTCAAAAAATATATATTGTACTTTGAAATATAAATCACAATGGTCCTCTAATTGAAAAATTTATTATTTTGTAAACCATCTGTTTCTGTGTGTTAGAGAAATCTTTAATGAAAATTATCTGTAAAACATTAATTTCATTTTAGTGAAATTTCTACAAGGGGAGTTAAAATTAAAATGTTATACATAATGAAGACTAGATGTAATCAGGATAAGCAGCTGCTTTTTACCATTGAAAACAGAAAACTACTCCCCATCTATAGGGGAGTGAATATACTGCATCTAGTTAAAAGATGGGTCCACGTTGTTTTATTCGTAAGAAAATTCTGTATTTTTATGTGCCTAAATTGAAATACGGATAATGAAATTGAAGAAAACCACTAGATAAAACTATTTATATTTTTTATTTATTTAGATAAAACTATACTTTTTTATCTATTTTATTATTAAAATGTAAGGAAAATTTTAATTTTTTTACACAGAAAGCCCGTACTCGTTTTTTTGTTTAAAACTGCTCTAAGTACTAAATTGTAAACTTATACCAGTTTTGGAGGAAGTTTACAAAGTGGCATTGCATAACAAATTTTATCTAACCAATTATGAGTAAGTAATTAACTAAAGCAACCCAGTTACACAATATTTGAGAATAAGCTAGAATGAAATCATTTTAAAAGAGGTAAATATAGCTAAAAATTCAAAAATAGTTTGATGTAGAATTTATATCTACCCTCGTGGTACTACTTCTTGCCTTATCTGAGTAAGGAAGATGTGTTATAATCAGGGGTGGCAAATGGAACGGAACTCTCAGATTTCACTCCTTCTTGACCGAAACTAATACTCATTTACATTTAAATTTTTTCTCCGGGATGAAAAAGAAACTTCAATATGAGATTGTGCTTCCTCCGGATAAAAACCCAATTCATTTTGACTTTTGATTTTGTTCCTGGAAATAAAGTATCACGAATTAAAATTTCAGTTTCGTTCTTGATCAAAACTAAAGCGATCTCTATATTTTAATTTTGTCCCGAATCCAAATCATTTCCCTTTGCAAAACTCTAGTTTCCTCCTGAACCAAATCAAACAATACTTCGACTTTTCGGTTTTTCTCCGGATCAAAAGTCAACGCAACTTTGAAACCAAGATTTCCCCTCGGAACCGAACTAAACACGGTCCCGGCAGTTTTGCTCCGAGCAAAATTCAAGGCAGCTTTGGTGATTTAGTTTCGTTCCCGAACCTAATTACACACGGCGGCTACACTTAACTTTGGCTCCGTATAAAATTTTAGCGGGGTTTAATTAGTTGGAATCGCTCTGGAACAAAATTAAATGTGAATAGTATGTTTTCATTTTGTTCCTAAGGCAACATTCTATTCTAATTAATACTATTTTTTGCATTATTTGATAAATTTCAAAGTGAAGTTTAGAAAAATCAAATATTCAATATTTAAAAAAACTGTGTCTTGTCTTTCACACAGCCAAAATCCCAACAGTCGATATTCAGACAGCCATTATCCAGACAGCCTAGTATACTAAAAACTGAAATCTCAACAAACGAAATGCTGTTGGTCCAAAATCCCAAGAAACAAAATCCCGACAGCATGGAATCTTCTCAGTATAAAATCCCAACTAAAGAAATCCTGACTCCCCGAAATTACAAATATAAATCCCAACAGCCTAAAATTCCATCAGTTTGAAATCCCAAGAAACAAATACCGATCAGTTATTATTAATTGATCACAAATTTTAGATATTTATAACAGCTTAAACTATATAAAATTCGTTCTTGAATTTTGAATTCTCTCTCTCTCTCTCAAACCCAACAAACTAAACTACTTCTAGCCCCCGTAAATGTTACAGATGATTATTTTTTTATTCACTCATATACATAAGGTTATTATTTTGGTTGAGACTCGACTTCGGCATTCGTTTGGATAGAAAGCTGGAAATTAAAGCACTTGCATCAAAAGTCATTTGACGACAATACTATTGTGTAATATTAAATATATTGTGTGTAGTATTTAAATTAGAAACAATAAATAAAATCTTCGGGACCAAATTTAAGCATTTCACTCACATTTATTGTTGTTCCGGATCGAAACTCAAGTTTTTTTAAACCCGGTAAAAAAAATTTCGGAGCAAAGTAAAGGGTTTCCTCCGTGTTGAATTTGGTTCCGGAACGAAAGTAAATAATCAGAGCTGCCTTGAATTTTTCTTGGAGCAAAACTGTCGAGACGGTGTTTCGTATGGTTCCGAGAGGAAATCTTGGTATCAAAGCAGCGTTGACTTTTGATCCGGAGAAAAAATGAGGAGTTATAGCCGTGTTTTATTTCTTTACGGAGGGCACAATTTAGGCTGAATTAAGATCCGTATGAAAATTAAAACATAAAGAATCCCAAAGATTTGTTCCAGGAAAAAACTCAACTTTAATTCGTTTTAAGTAGAGTTCCAGGAACAAAATCCAATTTCAAAAGGCATTTGGTTCTAATCCGGAGGAAACGAAATATCAAATTTTAAGTTTGATTTTATCGCGGAGAAAATAAAATTTTTTAGACTGTTGAACTTTGTTCCGGGAGGAAATAAATACCTTAAAATCACAGTTTCTGAGTTTAGTTTCGTTCTTTTTGCCATCCCTGGTTATAATGTCTCTTAAAGTGCCACAAGTTTTTTTATCGTTTCTTTTACAACAAAAGAGTCTCCGTGCAACAATAAGAGATTTAGTAGTAATGATTTTTAAAAAAAATATTCCCATGACTAGGCAATGTGTTTCTCTCGTAAATGCTATAACCTTATAGCTCAATGGAGCTTAGGTCAAAGAGGAATCTCCAAATGTTTTGATTATGAATTTGAATGGAAGTGATAAAAATGGGTCAAAAGAGTCACCTTTCTCACATGTTCCTAACTCACGTTATTCTTATCCGTGGCCTTCTTTTCTAAGGCCACAATTAGCAAAATTTTAAGAGAAGTTGTACTTATGAAAGATAGATTGAAAAGTTCTTGAAAGGAAGAGCTCCATGGTTCCGTTACTTAAATATGTAAACGCATAATGTATCTTGAACCTAATTGTTATATTCTTATTCTCTATTTTAAGTACCAACTTGGAACAGTTTTAAAAATCATTTTGTTCAGCTTTTGAGGAGTTTGATAAAAATGTTACCATAAGAGTCTTAAAATTTCGGTCAACCCCTACATGACAGATTTACTCTCATTCATATCAATAAAATATAAGAAGGGATGTAGATTTTAATGAAATAGTTTTATAAACAGAGGAAAATTAAGGAAAGTAACTGATTTTAAAATTCTCACCCTATTATTGTCACCATTAAATATATTGAATTACAAACTAATTTTATTTGTAAACGAATAAAGTATACTGAGTAGTGTTATTATTATCGTTTTGTAGTTATTATTTACTTTATTTACACTTTCTGTTACTTGTACTTTCTGTAACTGCTTAGAAACACAGTAACAAGTATAAATGATCCTTTTATTAATACAAAAAATACTTATTTTTTACTCTCTTGGTTAGTTCGTTCTTATTCAGTTCATCAACATTTATATCCCAAAGCCACATGAAAAAGCGTGTAAAATGAAATAACATTTTCACTTACAACTTTCAACCAACGCAAACATTTCTTACAACGAAGGTCACCTCATCAATAAAAAATGAACTTCCTCCAAAATGCAAAAAAAAAGTTTAGATTAAAAAGTCGAGAAGCGATGTTCCGATTTCTTTTTCTAGAGGGTCATCGTCAAAAAAACTTAATTAGTTGGAAAAGAAACCTGTAATTGTCGAGTTATGCATTGGATGCACAGATTTATGTAACACGCCTGACATTAGCTTTGAACTTTCACGTAAGGTAAGAATGATAAATGGATCTAGGTTTGCATATTTTTTTTCATTTCTTGATTGGAAATTCAATGAATATGGTAAAGCTAAAACGCCGAATCTGTTTATTTACGGATTACCCAATTTACCTGAATGGTAATCAATGAGAAAAATCATCTGGAAACTTTTTCCACGCTAGCAAATTTGTGAACAATGATACAAAAAAATTGTATGGTCAGTTTGAAGAGTATGATTGATGTGTAATATGTTTCACAGTATAACATTTTTATTGAAACTTCTGTTCTACCCCATTTTCATCTAATATATTTAGAAGAATCTTCAAAGTTCTTTTCTCGAAACATAAATGAAAACAAATAAATAAAAATAAATTAACGAGTAAATGCGAAAAGATTGAAATAAAAGTTTTCTCTAAAAAATTTAATCAGGGGAAAGTAGTCGTATAATTCAGCCTCTAAAGTAACAGATTCTGTTTTACTTTTAATATTACGCGGAAAGTGGTGTTTTGTCGTTTTTGTGACACGCATGTGATACACTTAAACGTAATTAGATAAAGAGTAAAAAATCACTCAATTGGAAACTTTCAATTAGAGGTTTCAAAATTTGAGGTAAACTTGAAGTAACTGAGGGAAATCGTTAAAAATAGAGAAATTGAATTGCTAAACTTAATTAAGCAGAAACTAAAAAAAGTCTTTAGTGAATACTTTTTAAACATCGGCAGTAATTTTGAAGAAATAAATGAATTACTAATGAAATTGCTGATATTAGCCTTCTAATTGAAAATTAAATGTTGGCCCTTATTTGAACCATTTCTTTATGTACACCTTTTCGATCCTGGCGGTTGACATTTTTACTACATTTAGATAAATTTCAAAAAAACAAACCAATAAATGTGTGTTTCATAGCATGATAAAGGCGAGGTAGAGACCGGACTTGAAAGTACTCCTTTTCCCAGGAAAATCAACCAGAAATTATGACTTAAATTGATATAGTACTGTTTTATTCTTGTAAATTCTTATAGATCACATTGGAAATTTTTGACATTATACGCTGCATAATCCAAACGCTACATTTAAGTGATCAAAAACCTATTCTATAAATATAGTCGTTAGGGGTACCTTAGAAATGCCGTTGAGTCAGACTTAAACAAAAGTCTGGTGTACGGCCCTGAGTTCAACTATTACTCTACCTTTCTCGTGTGCCAACAAGCTTTTATTCGACGTCTGTATAAAATGTCATTAAATGTGTGGGAAAAAGTATGATTAGTGGCCTCCCGTTTCGCCCAATTTAATAGAGAATTATGCTTCACTTTTTTTCCAGATTCGAAAATGATTTCCGATTTTTTTCAATGTATCATTGCTTCTTTAAAGTAAGGCGTAGAAATTTGTAACAAAGCTCCAAATCTGCGATAGATTGAAACGGCATTTGCGTTTTCCCCTTTCCGGGCCAAGGTTTATCATGATAGCAAACATCCTAAAAAGCTTCGCAATTTTGAGCGATCAAAGTATCATTTGTACCGCAATGGAGTAAAGACCGAGCTCAACATGCATCAAGTCAGCAAAAGAACCCGCCAACACGAGTTAGTTTCAAACAGAAACAATCCAAAAATCATTTTAAAGCGGTCTAGATCTGTTGTAATGAAGATGGAAACCGTCTGTTTGTTGAGAAAAAAAACTCGATCCGCGAAAGCCAAGGTCGCCGAACATAAGCTCGAGATGGGGTTGAATTCTCATTAGATCTCGAAAGGGAGATTTTGTACACGATTGAGTATGGAAAATAAAATGCCCTTGTTACTTAACATAATTGGACTCAGAGCAAGAAGCAAAAAGCCATATTTGTGCGAAGCAGTAAACAATACGACTACCACCAAGGTCAAGACGAAAAAAAAGTTTTAAGTCAATGGTTATGCTGTAAGATGGTTGAAAAGAAATCGAATGACTCGTTATAAAAGAAATTACTAGCAACTTGCTAAGCGATGAGCGATAGTACACAGGGTTCTGCTACTTCGGCCTTGAGCAATGAATGGTCGTTGCTAACAGGTGTGCTCTTCTAAATCCATATTCTACCTGGTGAATAAATGGTGCGCTCTAACCACGCTTTCGCGGTTGAGAAAGATAATTATGGCAATGCTTTGAAAGGGATGCAATTAGTTTCAAATCGGATTCAGCTCATTGTGTCCCTTGTGAAAGTGTGGCTTCTGGCCAAGACTGAACTGAACAATTACCAGGAGGTTGAAAATATCCTAATGTATCTATCTACTTAGCTAAGGCTGAATGATAAGATTCGTAATATACGAAAAAGTATAGATATCCTTTTCTACGAAGTATATTTTTGGGGCATAGATAAAATCAATATATACAAAAGTTTATGTATGCTATGTATGCTAAATTTTAAAAATACACAATAAATCTTTTAATTTGAAAGTATGGCTCGGTTTTACATAGAGTTAATTTACATAGATAAGTTAAAATACTGAAATTCAACTTCATATACATCCCTGTATCACATTATGTGTGTTTACAGTATACCTCAATTTAAAGTAGACTTAAACCGTTTTAAAATTCGCGAAAAAGAAATTTAAGCTTCTACGTCTATCGGTTTTTGCTAATTTAGAGTTAGTTACATCGCATAAAAGTTACTGACCACTTTAGGACTGTCATCTTTTAAGGCGGTTTACATCAGTAAAGTTGGATATATCATCAAAATGGTTTTTCAAGAAATTTAATTAATTTTTCATCTGACCTTTAATAACCTACTATAAGTCAAGAAAAAATAATTACTAAAAACAAGCCTGAAAATCAATGAAAGAAATAATCTTGGAATTTTCTAACAAGTTTTTTAAAAAGTTCAACAGCAGTTTTACAGCTTAAGTTTTTCCATCTATTTATGTAGTTCGGTTTTTGTCCTATTTCATAAAAATATTAACACATTCCTATAGAATTTTAAAAAGAAGAAAAAAGCAGTAACTACATAGATCTAATATTTAGAAGCTGTTACTTATATAATCTATCTATGTTACTGTGATAAGTCAATTTTTTTCATCGATAACTTAGGATATACAACTACTTGTAACAACACAATGAAAGGAGAGCGAAATGAAGAAAGAAACAGCATATAAACGAAACATAAAAACTAGTTTGAAGGAAAGAGACTATATTTCAACTACATGTGACAGTTTAGGGCAAATTTCAATCTAAATCGGACCGCCAAATGCGTCTGTTATGTCCTTGACTGCCAAAAAGTGAAGCGTCTAAGATGGTGCGGCTAACAGGAAACGATAGTTCGAGAACTGGACGTTGGGAAATCCCTTCGGATATAAAAATTGTTTTTCAAGCACGAACGCATTTCCAAACCTTTTCTTTCTTCATTTGCTTAATGGACCCTCCCCACTGAGATCTTGTTTTGCAAATTCTAGTGGATGTTTCGAAAGATGAAAAGGCTTGGAGGAAAGTTTGGTTTTCAAAACCGTTTTGTCTTTTTATAATAGCCATTATCTTCCAAAGCTACTACTTTGCTAGTGCGTTCAAGTTTGGAGTTACTTGAGTGTTGAAGTAGTACTTTTATGTAATAAAAGAAAGAATGGGATGTTTATAAAAAAGGTCAAGTGATCTATATCCATTTAAAAATACCCAACATTTATGGACACTTATCAAGAAAAGATATGTTTTATTTTTATTAAAAAGTGCATAGCGATGTTGATGTAATGTGTGTAGCCTATCATTTTTTAGTTAGCTGGATTTTGGTTTGATGGAGACACTAAAATTGACCAACTACAGGGTATTTTATCAAGCAATCAAACAATTATCAATCAACTTTATAACCAAAATCCAACAAACAAAAAAGGGTAGGCCGCACAATGCATCAATAGCGGAGCGGAGACATCAAGGTAATTTATAATCCTGAATCGTTGTATTCGTTAGGTATCATCACGTTTCTCCAAAAACTGACCTTATTGAGTACTCGAAATTAAACGTCATTCATAAAAAATTCACTTTCATAACAACGCATCTTACCTTTCTTTTCCAAATCTAATGAAATATATCCATTTCCCTATCATAAAACTCCATCAAGATGGAAAAGGCATTTTATATACATATATAACCTGTTTGATAATTCCCATCACTTAGCTTTTCCCTTTCTTCTCATTCACACGGCCCAAATGCATAGAAATCCCCCATAATAACAGCTCCGGTCGAGTATCATATGGTTGGTTGGTTAGATTTTTTATGGTACCATATGGAAGGTGTTGCCTAAACTCAGAATAACGGAAAACCTGAAGGAAAGCCATTTGGCGACATTTGCAAAGAGCCAACCCATTCGGTTTGAACCATAGATCCCAAAGCCAAATTAGCATTCTATTGAGAAATGTCTCCCAGGTCTGGTCTTGCTTGGCTGATCGAAGAAATATCTCCCGCGTCCACAGACAAATTGCCCATAACAGCTCTCTCCAGATTGTTCTTGACCTAAAAAGGAGGAAATCACTTTTATTTATTTTGTTTGGGTCTTATACTGTGTCAGGAGAATCGCCGGGAAAACGACTCCTGACTTGACGGGCGTTTAGTTTCGAAAGTAGAAGTCATATTCGTCGGGTTCGGTTAGGAAACGGTTATTCATGGGTCATGGGATATATCGCCTCTCCCGTGCAAGACTCACACAATTGAAAAAATTGAAATGTCTACTTTACGGGAGCTTGGCGTGGAAAGACTTCTTTATTGGTCGCCAAATCAAAAAAGTCGATTCAAGTGTAATCTTAGGGTATTATTTCCATTTGCACTAAAAAAATCGCCAAAAACGGTTTTATATATGCTTATGTGAGGAGCAAACAGTCAAACCGTGTTTTCTCCAAAAAAAATAAAAAATGAGTTACTGCTATTTTCATGATCTACACATTAAACTGCACAAAATAATTCTATTATCTTCAACTAAAACAAGTTTTAACCTATTCTAAAACTACTTAGAAAATTGATGTTTCAATCAAAAAGTGTTTCCTCTAGAGCCTGTTTTCAGTCTAACAGTGATTCCTCCAGTCACAGCCAATCATAGCTGTTCTTACTCGTCACGTGACCCACTCATTGGTCAGCGTAAAGTTGGTGATGTAAAAATATCGGTGGGGACTTTTTGATACGAATATAATTTCTAATAATAATATTTCTCTTATTCAATTACAAAATGATATAAAATAACACTTTAGTAAAATGTGAACTTACCTTATTTTCATTCAAAAAGTGTTTTGTCCATGTTGGAAACTTTGAAACCATGTTTCCTCCTATGTGTTCTATCAAAACGTGATTTCTCCAAACTTCAAATGCATTTTTTAATAATTAATTTAAAGTTTTTAAGTAAATTATGACTAAATCTTCTCAGTTACTCGTTATAGAACTAAACAAACGATAATTAGGTTTTTTAATTAGTTATTTTTTAAGTTATTAGTTTTTTGTGTTTCCTGAAAATCTGTATTTGAAGGAGAAAGTATGGTTTGATTGTTTGCTCCTCATGTTAACCCTTTCAATCCTAGAAAGGAAAAAATTGAAACTTTGATTCTTAATAATTCTAAAACTAATTCGAATTTTTTAAAAAACGAAACGACAATCTTTTTGTAAAAAAATAATTGTATATGTGTTTAAAATATTGTGCTTCTACCATGATTAGTTTTTCTTTTATAATGAAAAAAGTGTTCCGATTATTTCATTGGCTGCTGCGACACGACATATGATTTTTAGTAGATTCAATGACAATCTCAAGCGGTCTGATATCACATTTTAGTCTTTCGGCGCCAAGCTCCCGTAGAGTAAAACTTTCAACTTTTGCAATTGTGTGAGTCTTGCACGGGAGATCCGATATCGTCGCCTTATAGAATCAAAAACTACTATCTCCGTTCGTTAAACTTCGGGGATCCCGATCCTTGGGCGATCAGACGCCAATTCAAACCACTACCCATAAAAAATTCACCAATTGAATACCACTAAATCAAAAAATAATAATAATTACTTCAGATCGATGGAGGTGCTCATTTGATTGGTTTGACACTTTGCCAGCTCGATGATGTCACGCTTACGAACCAATGAAATGAGCTTTTTCGCTTGCAATTCCGAATATTTCCAAATAAAACCAGAAGGCTGTGTTATTTGATTTTAAGATGACTAAAATATTGCGCCTGATATGGCAACCTGCTTGCGATATCAGACAAGACCCTCTATATAAAGGCCTCCCAACTCGGCCGTGCAACGTCATAACTTTCACTCATCTTTGACGTCACTCCATAGACTTAACATGGCAATTTTCACCCACGTCTGACGTCATCACCCGGAGTTGGATGGCCATGTATATAGAGGGTCTTGTATCAGACCGCCAAGATTGTCATAGAATCGAACTCGTTTCGCAGCAGCCAATGAAATAATCGGAACAATTTTTTCGTTATAAAAGAAAAACTAATCATGGTAGAAGTACAATATTTTAAACACATATAAAATTATTTTTTACCCTTTACCCCCTTTACCAACGCCAAAACCGCCAACAACACGAGCAGAATGAACGACTAACAAGGAAACGTTCTTAGGGTGAACTCACAGAAATGCACGAAAATTTTACAGGCATAAGAAGATGACTCAAAACACTTACTGTGAAAAAATTAGCTGCTGAATTTCAATAGGAGAGGAGTTATTTAAATTTGAAAATTGGGTTCTGAGTTGCCAAACACATTCATTTAGCACCACTTGGCGACTTTCCAATCGGATGGAATGGGAAATTTGATTCGAAGTGTCTAAATCCACGAAAGTTGACCCGTGCTAAAGCAAGACCCTCTATATAAAGGCCTCCCAACTCGGCCGTGCAACGTCATAACTTTCACTCATCTTTGACGTCACTCCATAGACTTAACATGGCAATTTTCACTCACGTTTGACGTCATCGTCCGGAGTTGGGTGACCATGTATATAGAGGGTCTTGGCTAAAGTATTAGCGAAATTCGTTAGAGTTGAGTTGTTACTTTCAAGGATTTAGATTTAGACAGTGCCAATTTGATTTCTATATGACAGAAGTGGCTCCACTTATAGATTAAATATTATATACTTATATATAATATATATTATATATTACTTATATATATATATATATATATATATATATATATATACATATACATATACATATACATATACATATACATATACATATACATATACATATACATATACATATACATATACATATACACATACACATACACATACACATACACACATACATACATACATACATACATACATACATACATACATACATACATACATACATACATACATACATACATACATACATACATACATACATACATACATACATACATACATACATACATACATACATACATACATATATATATATATATATATATATATATATATATATATATATATATATATATATATATATGCCAATTTGATTTCTATATGACAGAAGTGGCTCCACTTATAGATTAAATATTATATACTTATATATAATATATATTATATATTATATATATATATATATATATATTACATTTTTATATTTTAATTAATTTTTATTCATGCTATATATTTTATGAAACTTTTCTGATCGGCCAAATTAAAGGCACTGTCTAAATCCACGAAAGTAACAACTCAACTCTAACGAATTTCACTAGTACTTCAACATGGGTCAATTTTCGTGGATTTAGACACCGCAATTTAAATTACTTTAGAGAAAACGCGGCCAGTTACTTTATGCCATTTGGCGCCTTCACTGCATGTTTCGCTTAGAAAGGTTGCCCTTGGCGTTGAAAATGATGATTTTCAAAGTTAATTTACTCCTCTCCTAATGAAATTCAGCAGCTAATTTTTTCACAGTAAGTGATTTATATCATCTACTAATCCCTGTAAAAATTTCATCCATTTCTGTGAGTTCAGCCTGAGAACGTTTCCTTGTAAGCTGCGTGAATTTTCAGAGATAGTAGTTTATGATTTTAAGGTGATGATATGTGATTGTGGTCCGAAGGGGAATGGAAGGCAAGGCTCTGTTCCAAAGGTGTGTGTAACCCATTTCGGGAATTTATGGTTTCGCGTTAGAACTAGCATATGGGAAGTAGATGACACTCTTGCAAAGAAGGAGAAATAAGTATACAGGATAAAAAGTCACTCTTTTCATTAAAAAGTCACCAGAAAGGTTACAAATATTCCTTATATGGGTGCTTTAAATCAGATGAAGCTGGAAATCGATGTAAAATAGTTAGATGCAGTTGTTGTGGGTGAAACAGACTACGTGGCTACGGTGCAATGGTTCTCTGGATAAGATAAGAAAAAATTCATAGGATCTGCTCAGAATGACAGTGGCTTGGCTTAAGTCCAAATACAAATATTTGAGATAAATATGGATTTTTGTTTCTTTTTAGATTTTTTTAATTCATGTTATTGTCGTGTCTAACGGCCGTATTCACCGGTAACCTGACCGGCGGTCAGGTCACCGGTGAATACAACCGTAAGTCAAAAGCTTGATAATTTGCCTGTAGGAGCTGCCTTAAAATTGTCTTTTCCATTGATAAGCTCATGTGCACCAAGAAAATTTAGGATGTAGCATCATAATTCTTAATTTTATAATAGAAACTTCGTTAAAAGTTGGTATGGAAAACAAAGAAAAATGGAGGAAGAAACGCGATAGAACTTCAACGATCCGTTTAAAATTAAATGATCATTAGAAATTTTGAAAGAAAAAGCTAATGATGTAATTGTTTAGCTAAACAATTAACCTATTGTTAGAAGAAACCTATAAAACTTTTCGATTTGCAAATGTTGCACCTTAGTTTAGAAAGGAGAGGAAAATAATGAGGAAGTGAGGATGGGAAAAGGAATGAGATAAGAAGGAAAAAGGAGAAGAGCGAAAATGAAGGGACGATATTTACATGGAAGGAGAGATAAATGAGGCATGGGATAAAAAAAACTGAAAACCCAAATATTTTCTAACATAATGTTCCCTATGGGTCAATCAAGTGATCCAGAGGTGGTCGCTCGACCATTTTAGAATCAAATAATTTTTGAGGGTTGATTCTTATATCATTGGAGAGTCCAAAAACACTATCTTTAATTTTTTATCTTTATTTGATTTTTATGGCAGCCATCGAAAAAGCTGATTTTTTCGTTTGTAAGGGTTTCTGTTAACTTTCGTTACTCCTGACTGGTTTAACTTAAATTCATGCAACAAAAGCCATTGTACTCAGAAAGATACATCCTTCAAAATGTTTGGTACAATTGTTTGGAGAATCGCGTTCCAAATATAGAAAAACAGCCCAAAAGTAGAGCTTTAAAAAGGATGATTTTTCAATTTTCGAAGGCGTAGTATTCCCAAAAGATCTATGTTTTCCCAATTTTTTTTTGTAGACAATGTGTACCCTACTTACTGTTAAAGAATTAAAGATAGTGTTTTTGGACTCTCCAATGATATAAGAATCAACCCTCAAAAAACTATTTGATTCTAAAATGGTCGAGCAACCGACCACCTCTGGGTCACTTGATATGGATTGACCCCTATGTGTTTTGACCCAACTAAGTAATAAAGTAGCAACATAAAAAATACTTTTTCAATCATCAATTTTTTTTCTTCATATTTTAGATTTTAGACTGAACCGGTGAAACCAAAGCAAAAATAACCCCAACATTACCGAAAAAAACCGGTCATTTTCATCCCATCTTCAAGCAAAAAAAATGCCTGCAAAACAATCTGAGCTCTTCCCATGGTCTGCCACAACTTAAAGATTTGTCACAACATGTCACTTTCGTGATCACTCTCTCCCGACCTTGAAGACCCCTGATGCTTCCGCGCGAATCAGACCATTGAAAAGAGTTCAAGTTTGATTTCCTTTTTCCACAAGCTTCCCTTGGAAAGGGAGAGTTGCAACGCTCCAAGCAACTGGACTGGAACGACGTCACACTTTCTACCATTTGTGTGAAATTCAAAGTTAAGTATGCGCTTTGTGTGTAACGTTATGCAAGAGGAAATGGTGTTGCCTTAACGATTATATTGTGTTTTCGTGTTGTTCTTCTAAAGAAAGACGCTGTGTCGGAAGAACTCTTTACGGCATTAGACCGCTGCTTCCTTCTCTTTATTAGAATTCTCAGTTAGTTTGCTGCTCCGACTGTTACATCAAAGTGTAGCCAAAAGAGGTTTCAAAATGTGGAACTTTACTGCATTGTTATTATTTTTTTTTAAGTTTTCTTTCTCCGTAAGCAGTGATTAAAGGCAAAATACTGCCTCAATAAATTTATATTGAATTGGATTAATTATGTCAGAAATCTATCAATTCAAGATTTTTATTTGAAATTTTACTCTTGATGTAAGTAGAGAGCCTGTATACGAGAGAGAGACGACAACTCGCTTAAAAGCGTCTCTGCGCATCCTTGCGCGCAGTTAAAACTGTCCAAATCTCCAATTCTGTCCAAACTGTATCATGCCGCTGATCTCGCTCCCATGCTAATTCAATGGAGGGAAATCTGTCGTGAAAAGAAAACGCTGTTGACCAATCAGCGAGCTATACCGGGTTGTCGCCTCACTCGTTACAGGCTCTCTAGATGTAAGTTTTGTTAAATAATCCTAGATGGCACAGTTTTTACTAGCTTGAGTTTAAATCAAACTGAATAGGTTTAAACCATCATAAATTGAGTTTTTACTTTTTATTATTAGATCTAAGCTTTTCTTTTGCTCAACATGCTTACTTTATTCAGATAAGAAAAGTCTACCTAATTTTTCACTAGCTAAGGGTGTTCATGATAGCCTTTTTGAAGTGATAAATTTACCGTCATACTACAACTTTGCTTTTACACGTTCAAATGTATTTAAATTAGTTATATTTATGTGGAAACCATCTGCAATCATGTTTTCTGTCTAACTTAAGACAGTTCAATACCCCGAATTAAGTTTAGTTAGTTTTAGGAAAAGGTTCTCTATTTTTGGTTTCAAAAATAATTTTTGAGGACAGAAACTGAAAATACATTCGTTAAACTATTCAAAAGATAAATTTTGAGGATTGTGTTTAATACATGAACTACTCTCAAAAAATAGAAACAAAAAGAGATGGATAAAGAAAAAAAAATTCGAGAATGAATACGATCTAACTTTGCTAAAGCTATGGGCGAAATTAGAAGAATTTTCAAAGAATGTGCGTATAATTGTTAATTTAATCTTTAATTTTACAGGAAGAATAGTGCGGTTGATAAAAATGTTTTCTTTCAATGGATAGTTAAAGTAAATTGTTTAAATACAGACATTAATGGACTTATTCACTGACATTTGATCAGCGGTTAACCTTGATCAGTAGTTAACCATCAGCTAAAGAGAGAAAATGAGCTGACTCTGATTTAAGAATCCTTCTTTAACCGATGGTCAGATACTGGTAACGCTGGTCAGATAGCAGTGAATAATGCCATAAAATCTCATCAATTCTTACACATGCTCGTTTTTAAACTGTCCTCTTAACATTAAATTACCCTCTGTCGAATAACTTAGCTCTTCTCTTGAATCTATTGAACATACGCCCATTCATAGCCGACACTACAGACCTAGAGAAACGAAAGTTCTCCAGGTCTCTAGTTCAGTCACACATGAGCTGAATCAACCACATAATGATGGCAGTTTCTCCACATATAGTCCCCTCATCTCTCCCAGAAACTATTACATTGGTCTTGGCAAGTCCTTCCATTGGCATGTCTAATTACCGGAAACAGTGCCTTCTGATCGCCATCTCCCGAGTACTGCACAATGGTAGTTGAAAAGCGCAAGCAATGGCTCGGTCGTGACCAAAGGAACTCGACTTATTGATAGACTTTATTTTTGATTTGCTTTCTGCTGTTTCACAATGGATCGCATCACTTTGACTCATACATTGCCAAGGTCGGAGTCTTTTATCCGACATCATTTTTATCGTCGCACTTCTCTTGGCACGGAGGCAAGACGAAACCATAAATCAGATCCATTCCGAATCCATTTACACTCGAAAGGGGTTTTATGGCTTGTCGTAAAAAGGGGGAGAAGTATTTATTTTTAAACTAGTATGGTGAGAGAGAGATAATCCAGAACTTTTGTTTGGGGAGACTCAAGTTATTAAAATTATATGCTATCATCGTGACATCTACAAACTTTAATGATGGTATTGTTTTATAATCTCTATAATAATTTCTCTGTTGCTTAATAAACTCTATTATTTTTAAATAAAGATGAGGAATAAACAGGTGTGTAGTGATTTTTAAAATTTTGGAGTTTTTCATACTTTTTTCTACAAATTTCTGCTATTTATTTTCTACCGATTCACACAAATAGAAGTTCTTATACAGGGTGTCCCACGAGAAGTGGCCCAACCCCTTTAACTTTTGAACCCCTACAGATATAGTCATGAAAGTGGGGTCTAGTTATAGTAAAGTGACCATGCCCTATTCAACGATACAACTTCTAACGCCCTCTAGTGAAAAATTTAGGAGTTATAATTTTTATTTTAAAAACTATTTGAGGTACGTTAAAAAATCCAGTGACTAAGTTGTAGAGCAGTATCGATTCAGTAGGAAAAGACACCTTAATGAGAAAAATATCTTGAATAAAACCCCTAAAACTCACGCTCAATTGGGTTGAATTTACGTAGATTTTACGTCTTAAACGCTCCTCACGAGGCGAAAATGAGAATTTTCCAATTTAATGAACTAAGAATACTTTTAGTCATTTATTTAAGTATAAAAATGAAAATTTCTCATTTTCGTCTTGTTAGGAGTGTTTTAAGAGGTAAAAACTACGTAAATTCAACCTAATTGAACGTGCGTTTTAGGGGTTTTATTCAAGATATTTTTCTCATTAAGGTGTCTTTTCCTACTGAATCGATGCTGCTCTACAACTTAATCATTGACTTTTTTCACATACCTCAAATAGTTTTTAAAATAAAAATTATAACTCCTAAATTTTTCACTAGAGGGCGTTAGAAGTTGTCTCATTGGATAGGGCATGGTCACTTTACTATACCTAGACCCCACTTTCATGACTATATCTGTAGGGGTTCAAAAGTTAAAGGGGTTGGGCCACTTCTCGTGGGATACCCTGTATATCTATTATTTTATTTCAGTGCTTGACCTAGTAAGTTGTTAAGTGAATAATTAAACCCATATCAAATTTTATATCTGTTATGATGAATAAAAAAATTGTTTAATATGTCGTTTTTTGAAAAAGTAGGTCTTTATTAGAAGCAACACATAGCCTATTTTTTGGACTGGTATTGTTCATTCTTTACTCAATGTACAGTAAAATAACTAAAAAATATGTTAACTCATAAAAATTATGAGTAGGTTATTGCAGCTCTTTATATCAATAACGATAGTTAAAAACCTATAATTAATTATTACTAATTAAATGTCTACCTATATTACCTATAAAAACCCACAACTTATTTTTTACATCCGTTGTTAATTCTTAATGTACTACGCAAAAAACAACAAATATAAATAGGTAACATTAAAAATTATATGAAACTACCTATAAATCAAAAGCGGGGCCTATTTGATACAGCAAAATTCAAATCCATTTTTTAATTGCAAAAAATAACTTATTCAGATATTTGTTTTCTAAAAATATCTAAAAATGACTCAATTTTATGAAATAAATTAGAAAAAAATATTAGTTTAATGAAAATTCAACTATAACAACTTTCAAATCAATTTTGTATCTATGTGCCCCACAGGTTGGGCAAATATATACAGTGATTAATAATGAAAATTTTGGAAAATAATAAATGTTATTTTACTAAGAAAGATCCTAAGCCTTTCACATTACTGTTTTTTGAATATAAATCACAAATTTTCCACTTAACATTCAAGAATAAAAAAATTAATTTAACAAATATCTAATTAAGGAAATAAGCTAAAGATATAATTAAGGCTAATTTTCATAGGAATTAGTTGAATGAAATCCATTTTTAGTATCTTTGTCAAAAATCATCCATAAATTTAAAAAAAAATACTAATTAACTGGTTAGTTTTTAGCCATTTAAGTATAGAACTACTTTTTTGTCACCGTTTATTTTTTAAATACAGTTCTTTGTTACCTTTTCTTTGTAAAAATTCTAAGAACTTCTGATGTTTCAGAAACCCTGATTCCATCGTTTGGTCATGCATTTATCAACCGCATTTTCTTTTAGAAAGTTTGTAAGTACACATAGCTACCCAATTCATGCAGTTCCCATTCTTTTGATTCACTTATCCCTTGATGCTCTCATCCCTCCTTAACTCATCCTCTTAGTAAAGCCATCCTTAGTCATCCTTTTGATTCTCTAATCATCTTCATCACTCTTATAATTTCTGTACCTCCCTTCTTCATCTTTCTCATCCTCTTCGCTCGTTCCTCTTATCTCCATCCCGCGCATTCTCTTGTTTTTTGGATTTCCAAAAAACAGCAAACTTCGTAAAGAATAAATTATTTTGTTAATACATTTAAGTTTCTTGTTATAAAACATTAATAATAATTAGTAGCTTAAAATTTGAACAGCCATATTAAGTAATAGAAATTTATAATCTATCGAGAAGTAATTTATAATCCATCATCTTGTGTTAAAAACCCAGTTTTGAAAATGAAAAAATAATTTAATGAGAGTGAATTCTCAAATGGTTATGAAATATTCTACTGGATTTGACACTATGATATTTTATTTGAAATTTTCATACGGTAAAAAATATTAATGATTATTTTATATTTTCTTAACACCAACCCCAAAAAAATTTTCTCCAAATTTCTTTTAATTATATAGATAGTGGTGACCAGTATTTTTATTAAGAGTAGCAAATGAACTATCAACTTTTAATTTAAACAATGTGAAAGGTTCTAAGCTAAGTATAAAGTGTAAAAGTGGTTCGTAAATTATTCTAGGTGGTCCGGGGAGTTTGGACTAGAACGAATTCGAAACTACTTATCTAGTCTATAGGCGCTACATTTTGTTAAAGTAGCAGGTGGTCCTAGGGTGGTCCTAATTTTTCAAACTCGGAATTTCTTCGGCCGCACCCCCCAACTTTTTTACTTAAGGAATGAAATGAATGTATACCAAATATTTTTCAATTATTTTAATATTAACACGTGCCGCAACGCGATTGAAGTTAGAGTACGGTAGATGCGCAGGACTCCGTAACACTGACGCGAGGAATGCCGGCTCGATGCGCACTTTCCGCCGCAACAGTGGACGCTACGCACGCTTTTTCAAAAGAGCACTTTCAAAAGCGGTATCTTCATGTATTTTATGATAAACTTGAAAACATCCTACTCTATGATTATTGCACATATTTTAGGGTGAAACTCATTATTATAAGTGGATTCCAATGGAGGATTTAAGGTAAAGTGGAGGATTTTCCAATGAGGGTTGGGACATAAAACAAAACTTTAATATAATGTTCAAAACAATGAAAATTATATTTTAAATGTAATGGACCATATCCGACTGACGTCACATTTTCTCCATCATGTGATCTACTGAGCTAACAATTGGTTACCACAGATACTACACAAGTAGAGTTTGTAGTGAGATATGATTTGATAGTGAGTTTGTTTTCCCCGATCACGTGATTAATATGGGCGTGGCTGAATATTGTCCATTCATCATAGTTAAAGGTTTGATTTGAAATTTACACTGAATTTTATAAGCCAAAGCTCATATAATACATTTTAATGTTCTTAAAATAGTGTTAAAAGCGGCGTTTGGAGCTTGCGTTACTGCATCCCATGGACCTACATTTTTATTTAAACGTTTTGAAAATCTTGGGATGTTATATATAAATCAAAGTACCCATCAGGTATTAAAAATGAAGTTGTAAAAAACACCATTGATGGAAGAGACAAAGAAGAAATTCACAAGTTGGCTAAAACAAGCTTGAACACCAATCGAGAGATGACTACCAAAAGTTTCTATGGTTGACAATAGCAGTTTTAGATTATTATAAAGCTAAAATGATTAAATTTAAACAACCTGGTGCTATCCATCATTCTAGGTGGATGTCTTAAGTAATTTATTGCTTGAAGATATTTATATTTAGAAATGTGAGGGTTAATTTGGATAATCCATTACTACAAGGTATGAGTATTATTGTTAAGCTATACATTAAGGCCTGGTTTGATGTGCAAATGGATCACAAAGCCACATTTCAAGAATTGAATTTCATGAGGGACCTGTTTTTCTACAAAGGAATTAATGAAAATATAATCTAAGGCAGCATCAAAGAAAATGATTAGTCATGGATATGGTTTCTTGGAGGAGACATTTTCCTTAGCCTTTTTTGATGAACCTGTCCCCACACAGCAGTTATTTCCAAAGAGTTTAGAGGGAAAGAATCTACCCGTGTGTAAGGGTGGTTGCAAATTAGTTTTGTAGAACAGGAAGGACTCGTAAGAAAAATCAAGCCAATTTTGTGTAAAAATGAACCGCAAACTGTTTTCAAAGCTTTTTAAGTTTTCTTCAAAATTTATTTCCAGGGATCCTTTAAAACGTGTGAAGACTATTGGAGGTTATCAGGAAGGGTTTAAAGTCGTCAGTAACTTATCTGTTGTAAATAATGCTACAGAAAGAGAAATCAAGCTTATTGAAGAATATAACAATATTTTAACGCATAATGAGGAGAAAATACAATACCTTTAAAAATTGTTAAAGGGTATAAAGGCCAATATTCTTCATGTTTAAGCATTTTATGTTAAAAAAAAGTACTGAAATATATTGAATTATATATTTTAAATAAATTTTATGTTTTTTCAAAGTTTTGAGAATTTTGATGTTTTTTCAGATTTTCATCCCTTTTGCGGCACGTGTTAATATTAACCGATTCAGATAAAATTTTTACCAGTTATTTACTACCCCATAAGGAAAAAATTTAGGGGGTGCGACTTGAAAAATTCCGAAGAAAATTTTTTACCATTATACTTAGGACCACCCTAAGTGGTCCAGAAAATTTTTTATTTCCCAATTTGCGGTCCTAAGCTTAAAAGACGTATCTAAAAAACTGACGAGAAAAAAACATATATTAACCCCTTATTAAAGATTTAACAGCTTTTGAAATAAGCTTATTTCTTTAATGATTTTATATTTGTTCTGTATGAAATACTAGTTATTTTTTCTTCACAATAATGTTTAGGTAGCTTACAAACATCCCCAAGAGGGGGAAAATAAGGTTACGCCTTTTACGCTTAGGGAACTGCAGAATAAATTTACGACTATACGAGAGAAATGCGTACTGTCAACATTCTGTGTCTTTCGATAATAAGACATTAACCGTTTATTTATGTCCTTGGGTCTTTTTGAATAGTTGACAGTAGACCAGCCAGATTTGCATTTATTCAAAATTTTGACTGTTATCAGCATACAGAAAAACTTATTTTAAAAACTATTTATTTCTTTTTTAGTTAGTTATTCAGTCCTTCGCCGTAATGCGTCACCATATCTGTTATTGTATCTTCCGTTATTAAGTAAGGGACTGCCATGCAGAACAATCAGCTTAGAGGTCTTCGCAAAGCGTTCAGATCGGAATGGCGATTTCTCGCACATCCAAACAATGCACAAGACAAAAGTCTCAGGGAGCCATTCTTATATTCAATAGCCGGAAAATATCGACCTTCAAACATACGACCTTCCAGTTACGGTATAGTACGAAAGTTTTCTCTTTTGCATGGGTGATAAGAAGGTGTATTTCCGTCTAGTTATGTGACTTAGAGATTGTTATCCAAGTCAGCGCTTCCGAGGAATTCTGGTCTTCATCATCTCTTACGCTTTGAAATCGCAACTCATATTGCTTGCAAATGTTTTACGCCAGGATCTTAACACGCAATGGAATTCCCCGTATATTGCTTACAAATTCTTTACACCCACGGAGTTCTTGCAAAGGATACTTTTTACAATTTTAAGACCAAATAAAAAAATGTGGGAATAGATATTTACCATAATAACAGAAGGCTTAGAGAAATGCAATGTACCAGACGCGCTAGACCCCGGCTTCGCCCGGGCTTTAGTTTTTTAATAAATATCATCTGGTGTGTTACAGACGGGCTTCGTCAGTCCAAATGTGTAGCACTGAGTGCTAGGCCAGGCGTTACCCGGACAATATGCCCGGAAGAATGAGAAACGATTAATAATGGATCGTTTTATGTTTATGCTACAACAATTGATATTAAACTACAACAATCGGTGTTATATCTACAACAATTGATACCCTGACTACAACTATTAATGTTACATCTTCTCTTCTTATATTAACAACAATTTATGGTTTTTCCATGATGTTGGGCATGAAATGTTGATTTTCAAGCAAAAAATGAACGAAAAAATTTGTTAGGGTGCTTCGTTTTTAAATTACTTTTATTCAGAAACCTTCCCAGGAGTGAGTAGAGAAAACACAAAAAAGTTAAAAAAATTAATTTAAAAAATAAAGGAGATAGAGCAAAAACCTCAGTGAGAGTATTGTGACCAACGTTATGAAGAACTCACTGAAATAAATTTCATTAAAATATCGTGAAAATAGCACTTTTTCAGGCCTCAAAAAAGAAAAAGTTCGCAAATTAGCAAGTTTTTTTTATTTTTGATTAAATTTTGCCTTCATTCAACTAAAAAAACCAAAACTACACAATGACACTGAAAAATTAGCAAATTTACGAACTTTTTCTTTTTTGAGGTATGAAAAAGGGCTATTTTCACAAGCTAATATCTCCTCGAATACTCACGATATTTTAATGACATTTTTTTCAGGTGTTTTCCCACACCGGCAGCTTTGTCTACTAATAAAAATTAGGAAAGCGTATCAGTACTTAGCTATTAAGTACTTCAAGATATGGAATACTAAAATTCAAACTTCTAATTTTGTTAAGGTACACACACATTTGATACAATAACAATAATTCAAATCCAATCTTCGATTACAAAGTATTCGTTAGCCTCAGAGAGATGGTGTTACTCCCTTTCGAGCAGGAATTGAACATCCCCACCTCTTACTACAAAAGCGTGACGTCACCAATTGATGCCCTTATTCGATTTCATTGATTAACCCAATCCGTCACCTACCCATCCAACAACACGGCAGCGCTATTCAAATAAAACTCTACACGCCCTCCCTATCCAATGGTGAATAGCGTCTCCCAAGGCCAGTTTCTGAATGGGTTCAATTATAGGCGAGTCGAAACAATACTGTTTAGATCACATCCTGTGTAGGTGTCCGTATTCAAGAAATCGCGTTTCCCGTTTTTTGCCCAAGACCGGAAACGCCAAGAAAACTCCTATCTAGGTCTTGTTTCCATGAATTGCTAATAGGATATTAATTTTTGCCTTGAATGAAATTATATCACCTTTACCCTTAGGAGGCAGAACTCACCAACCGAATGTACTTACTATAGCCATTTATCTTCATTATCAGTTTATCATTCTTCTATGCATTCATTATCCGCTTTCTTTTCCTCAGAGATGATTTCGTTCATACCTCTGACTATAATCAATGAATGAATTTTGACTTGAGGAAGAATTGAGATATCATATATGCCTGCTCAAAAGTGTTAATCTACCATTCGTATACCATGATCGATTGGCAGTAGAAAGTAACTAATAGCGTAAAAGTAGCAGGTGGCACGTAATACTGATTCTTTATTCATTTTAATGGATGGACCTAATGTATAATTCCTGGTATACTATCTACAAATCATCTGTTCAAAAATTTAAGTGATGATAATGGGTAGCTGAACTGGTGTTATTGTTTTGTACCAAAAACTATTATTTTAGGTCATAGTGTTTTATATTCGTTTGTATGCAGTGACTGTTGGCCTGTATTAGTTTCAAATTCACTCACATTCATGCAAATTTAAGTAAAACAACGAGATATTGTCGCATTGTTATTCGGATTTGAACTATGTTCAAAACTCAAACCAATAAACTATGTAACAAGAAACACAAAAGGTAATTACTTAACTCCTAAATCTTATAAGGAAATATTTCATAAATCGCATGTATTTTTAGGTCCATATTTATTCAATAAATTAAATGAAGCTACCAAGCTCACAAATAATTACGCAGATTTTAAAACATATATAATCAAATTCATAGAAGCACAAGACACGATTAAAAATATTTTAACAATACCTAAATAAATCCAATAGCGTTGTCAATAAACATAGGAATACGAATTTTTGATATCATGTACGAGCTATAGCTCTTATGATATCTCACATTTAAAAAATCTTCTTCTTTTAATTATTTATTATTTGGTATTTATTTGTTTTTATTGTTCCGGTTTTTTTCTTTCTCTGTGTTTGTGCTATATAATGAATATTGAGGAGTTACAAAAAATTATTTTATACTTTTAAGTCCACTTTAAAAACGTAGTTTTGAGTTTAAATTTAGTTTTTTTTATTTCATTAATTATTGTCTGGTTTTCAGTTTTGTCTATGCTAAGTTTCGAATTCGGCTTGAGCGACTTCCAATGATTTAATTCTTTTCTCTTTTTAATAAAACTAAAAAGTTTTCAATTTTGCAAAACTATATTTACTATATTACTATTTACTGTATTATTTTATATATTACTATATTTACTATATTACAAAACTTTTTTTACTATAACATGTGACTTTATTTTGTAAAAATCATTGTTTTAAGATTTTTCTCACGTTGATTCCGATGGCTTCAGAAATTTAGTAAAACCCTAACAATATGAAAAAGTAAGAATTTTTTTTAAATATATTGGTGAAAACTTGACATTCAATTAAAATTTAAATAGGTTCTTTAGATGTATAACAAAGAGACAAAATCTGTATAATAGGGTGGAGCGAAAAAATCTTTTTTCGAAATTGAAAAAGATACCTATGGCAAAAGTGGTCTTATGTAATAAGATGAAAAACCGAGCAAAAATTTTTGAAATCGGTTGATATCTCAGTTCGCGCATTGAGTTCAAAGTTTATAAAAATGCTTAAAAATGAACATTTTCCGAAATTTTTAAGATAATATTTAAATAAAATTTATAGAAATATTCTCGCTTGTAACCTCTTTATAAAAGCTCAAAAAAGTAAAAAAAATAAATTTTATGTTTATTTTGACAATATTTGGGTGCGCAATTTTGCTTGAAAAATGCGAAATTTTCGAACAATTGGTAAGTTTGTTTCATTGTGCAGCACTTCACCCATTTTGTTAATTTCATCCTAAAAATAATTATGGAATTACTTAATTCAAGAGCCAGGATCCTCTTATATTGGTCATGTGTCACCTCCCACTGTACATTTTTAAATAATTAGATATAAAAGTAACGACAATTGCATTAAATAGTAGTAGATATGGTATCTTAGATAGAGCAACGGTTGCAATAGCATCTAGTGTCTTACAAGATATAGGAGTGATTACAGACGCAGATTCTTCCCATCTAATTGACAGATCCAAAATAAGAAGAGGAAAGAAGCATATTGGAAGTGTTTTAAAGTTTTCAGAAAATATGGAAATTAATGGACTTTATTTTGACGGGTGAAAAGATACCATATGCTTAGAAAAAGTAAATAAACAATACCGTAGAAAAGTTATAGAGGATCACTATTCTCTAATTCAAGAGCCAGGATCCTCTTATATTGGTCATGTGTCACCTCCCACTGTACATTTTTAAATAATTAGATATAAAAGTAATGTAATGCTAATTTTTCTTTTAAGTTTAATAGATTATTTGGTTTTCTAAGTGTTCCATTTAGAAACATTGTAAGACTCGGTTTCCCTTATTTCAGAAAAAAAGTGACGCTCTATGAGAAATAAATACACTGAAAAAAAGTTACATTTTGATGATACAGTTAGGGGTAGAGATGGTCCGCAGAGGTTCAAATTTAAGGGTCCGCAGACATATTTGAGTTGGGAACCACTGTTCTAGATGGATCACTGCTGAGTGTAGAGATTGTACGTAAGTGTCCTCAGCCCTTCTGAAAGCTTAAAAGAGATTTCAAAATTTATCTTAAAGTCATACATGCCTGTGTGGTTTAAAATTAAAAAAGAATAGTTCTTTCACAGATGGGCCCAAACACGTTTTTCATGCAGTTCAAACAACTCTATATCTATCTGAGGATCTACTTCAAATAGTTGATCGAGTTGTTGAATGCAATGCATTCTTCACACACCCGTAAAACTTATTGTTGTCAATTATTGTCAATGAAAGTGTCTCTGTTCGACAGATCGCAGTTGAAAAAATCTTGAAAGCGAGAGAATCTGCCTGGGGGTAGAAAGGATTAGAAATTTTGTTCCCCCAAAATTAAATTTTAAAACAGATATTATTGACTGGAAATCATGCACAATCTATCCTCCACCAATTTTAAAAGACGTAAGTGTTGAAGATTTGAAATCATTAGTGCATTCTCATTCTAACACAGAGCTCACTGCATACATAATGAAGTTCCCCTGCCACACTCTTGGCGTACTATGATCAACATTGATTCATGCGCCATAAAACAACAATCAAACCAAGCCATACTCAAGCGGTTGAGAGGTGTGCTAAGCTTAAAACTGAAGAATCAATAAAAGTGTGTGGTCAGAAAGCAAGAGATGGCTTCATAAAATCAACTTTATATTCAAAATCAGTAATGCCAGATTTAAAAAAAACGGAATTTAAATTTATTCCTGTTTAAAATTTAATTTTTACAAAATTACAAAAATTATGGTTGGTTGGGTAGGGGGTGGGTGAAACTCGACGTGTAGCCACCTCCCCGTGGTGAGTTCTGGGCTGTTCTTACAAAACGGGCGAAGAGCTGCACAGTGAAACAAACTAACCAATGATTCGAAAATTTCGCATTTTACAAGCAAAATTGCGCACCCAAATATTTATAAAATAAACATTAAAATTCATTTTTTTACTTTTTTGAGCTTTTAAGAAGAGGTTACATGCGAGAATATTTCTATAAATTTTATTTAAATATTATCTTAAAAATTTCGGAAAATGTTCATTTTAAAGCATTTTTATAAACTTTGAGCTCAATGCGCGAACTGAGATATTAACCGATTTCAAAAATTTTTGCGAGGTTTTTCATCTTATTACATAAGACCACTTTTGCCATAGGTATCTTTTGAATTTCGAAAAAAAGTTTTTTTCGCTCCACCCTACTGTATAAAGTAATGTACTGTCTGTTGTTTCTATTCTTAGAAATTTTCATTTTACTAAGGTTTCAAACAACACTTATAAAGTCATCTTAATCATGAGAGGCAAAATCTACAAAACAATGATTTTTGATAATTAGTGTTAGGATAGTTAAACGAGTAAGCTTTAACCTTTTATTTACCGCATTATGGATTCGCTGCAATTTTTTTCGTGCAAATACTTTTTCGAGTCACTAAATTGAAAATTAAGGGATATACATAAAAAAAATAATCATCTTTGGAAAATTGAATCAGCTAGAGCCAATTACTTAAATTGATACTTTTGGGTACTGTCAGTACACGGAGTGCTAAAATATTCTCATGGCAGCTAAACTTACAACTTCAGTTTAATCTATTCGCATTTCCCGCTAAAATACTCATCATAGAACTAATGTTCGGCACTAGTTAACTAAAAGTAGTTGAAAAGTAGTTAACTACTAGTTGCAACTACTTTTGGTTTAGAGTAGTTGAACTAGTAGTTTAACTACTTTTTTCACCAACTACTAGTTCCAACTACTTTCAAAAAGTTCAACTACTTCAAAAAATATTGAAAGATCAAAATTTTAAAAAATATGTTAAATCTACTAACAGTGCCCTTTTTCGTGATACCTTTTCATATTTGGCAACCTTGAAATATAGGGCCGTATCCAAGGGGGGTTTGGGGGTTAAACACCCCCCGAAATTTAGACGTCAAATTTTTACTTACTGTTTTCCCTTAGAAATTCTTCTTAAAATGCATAAAACCCCTACTTTAAAGGTTCAAAATTCAAAATTTTTCTTGGGGAGAACCCCCAATCCCCCATCTAATTAAATTCCGAAATAAATTCAGTTGTACTTACACCTTTTAACTCAGCGCCGTATCCAAGGGGGAGTTAGGGGTTCAACTCCCCCCCCCCGATATTTTTTATCAATTTTTATACTGTTATTTTCCATGAAAATTGTGTCACAAAGAGCGGTCCTCTTCGAGTGTAACCCAAAGGGTCTCAAAATGAGTCAAAACAATACTTTTTAAGGTAAAAATTCCAAATTTTTTCTGGGGGAGGACCTCCAACCCCCTCGAAATTTTGGAATCTAATAAGTTCGGTTTTTCCTTGAAACTTTAGGGATTTACAAAAAGTGGTTCTCTTTGATGTAACCTAAAGGGTCTCAAAATGAGTTAAAATGCCAATTTTAGGGGCAAAATTCAAAAAAATTTCTGGAGTAGGAACCCTAAAACCCCCTAAAAATTTTTCAATTCAATTCTGTATAATTTTTTCCTTTAAAATTCTGCCGCTTACAATGAGCGGTGCTCTTTGGGTGCAATCTAAAGGGTTTCTAAATGAGCTAAAACACTATTTTGAGGGGCAAATTTCCAAAATTTTTTTGGGGGAGAACCCCCAGTCCCCCTTTTTACTTGGGATTTACATTTTTACACAATTATGGAACATAGTGCCCCAAAATTAAATTCTTACGTCCTACGAAGTCAGTTCACCTAAAATTTAGTACTCCTAAGGAGATACCTCAGAAAAAATGTCGAGCGAAAACCCTCCCGAAACAAAAGTCTGGTTACGGCCCTGTTGAAATATATTTCATCCCAGCAATTGACTTATAAATGCAACCCTTTTTTGAAATCATCTCTAGAAATTAGGGAGTTCAGACTTCAGGGTTTTCTCTCCTGGAAATTCCAACACTTTGAAAATCGATTTTAGGCTAAGTTTACGAGGATTCTAGATGTTTTCCTGCATTAAAAATTAGTAAGACAATACTTAAAGTTAACGGCCCAATTTTGTGCTTAAAATATTGTTGTTCAGGCTAGGGGGGTTTAGAACCCTTAATCCCCCTTATATACGACACTACTGTACAGACCAGTGGCGTAGACAGAAGGGGTGCAACGGGTCTTTTGAAACCCCCCAAGAAGCCCCCAACTTTTTTCTTTGTGAAATTAAATACTTCAGAATTTCTTTTATTCCCGAAATTCAGATTCGGTACACCAAAACAAGTTAAAACCAGTTTTTTAGGTTAAAATTTTCATGGGGAGGACTTCCAGACCCCCTCGGTAATTGTAACTTAATTATTACAACTCTATTTTATATTAAATTCGTCAAAATGTAAAAATTTCACCATAAAACCTGTTGTATCCGGAATTCGGATGAGGCGTACAAAAACGAGTTGAAAAAATGGGGTTTTTTGCTTAAATTTCCAAAAATTTTCTGGGGGAGGACCCACAGACCCCCCTTTTAGTTGGAGCAGGATAATTCACTACCTTTCCCACATTAAAATCATCAAAACGATTCAATTGGATTAAGAAAATTCTTAAACTAAACTCATTGGCGCAACAGCCCTAGTGGGCCAAGGCCTACGATGCCCAGCTTCGTTTTCGTGACCGTGGGGCCCTGGGGTGCAAGGTGTTAGGCATGTGTCCCGGTCAGGTGGTCATTCTAACGCGAGACCCCCAGTGTTTAGTTCCCAAGCATGCTTGGTCCTCATTTTATCGACCCACTGAAGGGATGAAAGGCTGAGTGAACCTTGCCCAGCCCGGGAATTGAACCCCGGGCCTGTGGTGTGGAAGCGCGAAGCACTATACCACTGAGCCACTGGGGCTTCTAAGAAAATTCTTAGCCCCCCATAAAAAAACAAATCCTGAATCCGCCCCTGCTAATATCTATGATTTTAGGTAAATAAAATGTTCTTATCGACACATTTCATTTATGCGTGTTGATGAAATACTTCGTTCTAGTTTGTTGTTAACAATGATTTCTTTGTTTCATGATTAAAATACACCACTAATTTATGTTAATACTAAGTTATTCATTCAGTGAGAAAAAAATTAGTGTAATTCAAAACCATAATTTTTTTCTTCATTTCGATATCATCATGCAGCCCCCAAAAATAATTTCTGGCTACGCCACTGGTACTGACTAATATAAATACAACTTAGAAAACTTTAAGACACCAAAAACCTGTATACCTATAAAAAATTGGAGAATCTTTAGCCATGATATTTTTGCTATAGGTAAGAAAAAGTAATCGAAAATTTGGGGAAAAATATCTTATGAAATTAAATAGACTAGTTAACTACTTTGGGAAATAATCAACTACTAGTTACAACTACTTCCAAGAAAAAGTAGTTAACTAGTAGTTACAACTACTTTTGCCCAGACTAGTTGGTAGTTGGTAGTTAACTACTTTTTGACCAGTAGTTGCCGAACACTACATAGAACCTTCGCTGCTTTTTATCCTGGAAGAGGATAACTGAAAGAGTGTTCCTGCAAATTATCGTCAATATATTCGCAAGGATGGTTATTCTATGTAATTTTAAAGTTGGCGGTACTTGTAAGTACCGTCGGTAAATAAAGGGTTAAGCCCCCTGGGTGCTCATTTAACCGAAACAGCGAGATGTTATCGCATTTTCATGTTCAAAGTCTCTAGCCTCTAGCTAATTAGGTTAATTAAAAATCAATTTGTAAATTTCATCTGAACGGACAGACAATATATAAAGTGAGTTAATAAAAACGCGGTAAAATGAATAGTAACATTGTACAAAATCCTACTCTCTATCCTAGAAAATCAGTAATAAATTTATGAATAAGAAAAGTTTTGATTAAGAAGAATGAAATAAGCTCACTAAAGAACTAGACAAGGAAAAGTAATTAATAATATACCAATTATTTATTGACAACTGAAATATTTACTTTATCAACGTAACGTGTGGGAGAAACGTATCGAACGAACCCTTTAGGTGGCGTAGTACATATTTTGACAAACACAACTTTCTGGATTTCAGGGGAACTTAAACTTTTTCAAATTAAATTTCTTTCTTTGAGATGAAATAAATTCAATTACCCTTAAATATAGTGTTTTGAAATTTAAATCAAGTCTTTTTTTATACTTGATTTAAATTTATACTCCATTGCGTTCAAAGTATTTTGACAGAGTTGGGGGTTTTCATTGTATGAAAAAAAAATGTGATACTAACACCTACTTTTTTTTGTGTATTTCACATGTTTTCATCTCTAATTAGAAAAGTTAACATTTCAAAGGCTAAATACTATATTTTTATTGACAATAAATGCAGTATTATAAGATGATCGTTGTTGTTGTCGTGTCCATGATGTGCACAATTTAAATCGCGCGACTGCCTCGGCGACCTCTACAGCCTTAGATTGTGAAAAATGATACCTTATTTGTCTTATTATCACAAGCCGTTCCGAAGATATAGGGTCTGAGTCGATTTTTTTTTCCAGTATTGTACATAAATTGATTTTTATAACATCGTCTAGGATTCCACGAACGAAACTGGATATAATTTGCTTCAAAGTGTTAATTATTTCTTAAGAAACGGCAGGTCAGGTTTGCGTTTTCTAATACGAAATCTCTAATGCTTTATAAAGAGATGAACAAAGATTTTATGCTATTTTTAGTGGTTCAATTCAGGATGGGATATTTGCTTGACACTTTGGAAACCTGCAAGTTTCGTTTTCTCCTAAAGGGATTCAAATTACAAATGTTTCAAAATTTTTATAGCTAGGAGAGCTGTTTTTACTATTATCTAGTAGATTATATGCTGTTTAAAATATTTTAAAAAAAAGTGAATTTTTCTTTTCAACAGAAAATGTATAGGTATTTTTGGTAATTTTTAAGAAAGTTGAGAAAAAACATTTTAAAACGATGAAATCTTATTGATGCGTTTTTAAGTCTATTGTAAAAATTATATAATTTATATTTGAAAGCACTAGTTTTTAGAGTTATTGGATTTATTAAGGTATACATCGCAAAGAAAAAATTTGATAAAAAAGTAAAAATTCTCTTGAAATCAAGAAAATGTGTTTTTTGTGTTAGCCAAATACTATGAGTGCAGTGTTCTAGTAAAGATGAACGCAAGTTAATTACCATAATTAAAGTTTTTGAGTGTTTATAGGAAAACATTCGGACAAAAATAGTTTTTTTTATAGTTATATCTCGTTAATAAATAATTTTAATCAGTCAACCGAAAAATTTTAAAAACCTAGACGTCTAAAAAAAACTTTTACATTGGTAAATTTAAAGGTTTTCTCTTAAAATTAACCAAAATAATTTTATACTCAAAGCTTAACTAAATCCTTCACTGATTTGTTAGTATTTCAATTTGTTTAAAAAAATTCTTAATTATTTTTCATATTAAATAAAATATATTTAAATAATAGATAAAAAAATAATTTTATTGATTTATTCATCTCATAATTAAGTTTGTCTCTCAACAATAGAAATTTTTAAATTAATAGTTATTTATAATACAATCAAACCCCCTCCCAGTTTTTGTGCGGACTTTTTTTCTGCGGTTTTTTTGTGCCTTACATAAAAATTCCAATCAAACTGGAACATAGAAGAAAAATCCTGAATATCTGGCTACCGAGACATACAAGGCTCGTCACCGACTACAAGGTAACTGAAAAAAAGTCTACGGTCCGTATAGAAACGGTTTTCCAATTCAGCCATAGGGTGAAAACTGCGTTACGGTCCGAATATAAAGGGTTTTTCAATTCAGTTATGCTGAGGGATTTCCGCTACGGTCCTACGCGAGCTTTTTTTATGCGGTCCCCTATCCACCGCATAAAAAATCATTTTTAATTGTGTTGCGAAAACTATTTTTTATAGCTACTTACGAAGTTTTGTGCTTTTTCTTTAATGCGGTCCCTACCCCTGCACAAAAACAGGTTTGAGTGTATATAATTATGATTTCTTATACATTTTGTAAAAAAGTATCTTAATTAAAAACTGAAAAATAACTTTCAAAAATACCTTAAAATAACCTTAATAAATAAAATTTTACTCAAAATGTTTTTAATTTTGGACCATATAAAATAAATCACAATGAATATCCTATAATTATGTATTACAAGTACCTATCACTTTGAATGAATTCTTATATGAACGGTTTTTTTTACCCATTTTAAAAAAGTTTAAAACTCAATCATGGCTCCATATTTGAAAGTGCCAGAATCGGTATTACATTTTCTGAATTTGTAAAATAAAGAAAAAGAGTCAGTTTTTTTCTGAGAAAAAGGGATATTAGGAGCCTTTTTAATACCCATTTTCGCCATAGAATCGATAAACAAAGCATCCACGTGATATTCAAATACGAATTCCCTTTTCAAAAAAATATCAGAAGTGCCTTTATGAGCAAACATCTGCAATCTTATGGGGGAAAATATTGACACGGAATATATCAAAAAAATACAAATATGGGGTTGAAAACATTTTTCAAAATTAAATCGGCGTGATGAATTATTTGACTCCACAACAAGGTATTGAAACTTGCGAAAACCCGTTCGCCCGTCTACTTGCTTTCCTTTTCTGCTGCCTCATCTGCTTTTTTTCTCTTCCAGTCCATTTGAAGATTCTAAAATTCAATGTTTCAACCTCAAGGGTCAATTCCTTTCCAAAGCGTGATCGCAAGGTCGAGAGCAGATATGAAATTTATGAGGGTGGCGTGGGGTGCCCAGAGATGTCCAATAAAAACACTTTGCGTCTTGCGGCCGTATGTCATGACGTAATTTTCGAACCAATAGCGGCGTGACCCAGTGCTGTTTTCGTGGCCTAGGGGAGGGGTTATCAAGCAGAGCACGTGCTGCTCTTTGATCCAATCGTGATCCCAAAATGAGGGACCGTACAATTCTACCGCCCGCAACCACCGAGGAAAACGTACAGGGGCGTATTGAAATTTGAACCGATCGACTTGTTGCCTATTTTTCATTCTTGTGGAATGTAAGAATAGAGCTTCTATAGTAATCAGTTTTAACACAACAATTGAGAAAACGTAGGCTTACCATACGTTACCCCGGACAGTCCGAGGTTTTTAGAGATGTCCGGGGGCGCAAAAGTTCCCGGGGTTTCATACATTTAAGGTTTGCGGGACCTTTTTGTGAAAAAAATCCTGATCACAAACTGTTTGAAAATTCATTGTTTTACTTTTTCAAACGTCTGTATTAATTCAGAGAACTTTCAAGATAAAATTAAGTCAATCGAACAATATTTGAATAAGTACCTATACTGTCAAATGAAAAAATAAAAACTAATATTTCTCTTTAATTTTTTTAGTTTGAATGTTTTTTTCTTAGTTTTTATCGTTTGATGAATTGATATGGTAATTATATTAAGTAATTTCAAAAACATGTCCTGGGATGGACCCAAGAAAATATAGTAAGCCTAAGAAAACTAGTTAATCAAAGCAAAATAACAAAATTAAAAATTCATGTGTAGTTTAGTCTAGTTAACTTTTAAGGAATACTTTGTTATAAATACTGGCTCTTACGTCTTCGACCGTCAGTTTCAGCGGCACAGTTAATGGGCTGTAGCTACACATTTTCGGATTCTGCGGCATTGTCGGCGGGCTAATACAGCAGTGCCAAAGACTTTATAAAAAAAGTCCGAATTTATGAAAAATTATATCGAAGGGTAGTTCTCCTTAAAAAGGTATTTAATGAATTGTTCCCAAATGATTGTGAGTTTTTTCCAAACAACTAATTGACTCTTTTTATAATTTATATCCCTTTTTATTCAGTAAAAAAGTGTACTCACCCCTTCAATTTTGCTTCATCCATTGCGGAATTTAGAAAAGTATGACGAAAATAATGGATATCCTGGATCTTTGAACTGAAAGAAAAATATTAGTATAACAGCTATTTTATCTATTACATTTTAAGAAAAATTGAATTTGACCATAAGTAATATGGATATTATAAAGACGTAAATACGATTATTCATATTTTATGCCTCTCCCACATCACAGATTATTCTATTTAGAAAATTAACCCTTTCAGTCCTAGCCGCCAACAAATTTTCATATGCATGAGTGCATTTGTAATCTCGGACGCCTTAGGACTTAAAGGGTTAAGAAGGTAGCAAGGAAGTTAACATTAATTAAAGTATATTAAACATCAAGAAACCATGAAATAAACTGTGAATTCTTCAGAGAATCTTCAAACTGAGAATAGTGGAAAGTATTTCATGCAAGTAAACAATAAGTGTCCCATTTACATCTCAAACTTCAAAAAAAATCCAGCTCATAGACATTTACATTATCGTAATAACCTTTGACATCTCGAAATTATTCCCAAGACCCCCTTGGCTTTAGTAAGATGTCGAGGGGATCCCCCTGATGTTAGTTTGTATACGGCCCCCATAATAGAAGAGCGCCTCGGCGTGCTCAACAAATCACGCTCAACGTGAAGGCATGTACAGCGGGGGTGGCTCTGACATTCACTTTTCAAGGATCTGAAGCGTGGGACGCGAATTAAGACGCATTATACTTCCTGCAGAGGGAATTAAGATACTATCCACAAATTACAGACTGTATAACTACTGGTAATAAATTACAGATAAAGATAAATGACGGAAATTTTAGCACCTTTGCGTTTAGGATCGGATCAGAAGTGGAGAAGTGCTAAGAGAGCACGACTACTTGCGGATTTATCACTAGTCCTGCATTACCACCCAGATCATGTTGAATGGGGAGAATGTATTTATGGATCAAAGGTAGAATAAACGTCGGAAATTTGTCATAAATAACCTTACCTCATTTTTAAAATCGTATAAAAACAAATTCATCAAATTCAATTTAAATTGAAATTGTAACAAATAAAATAATAAATTACTAAAGAAAGACATATAAAGCATAGAGAAAGAGCAATGGTTGGTATTATGTTTGTTTACTATTTTTGAAAACTATTTGTATTACGGAATAAATTTTTATAAAACAAATAAAATATCATATCCATAGGAAGTTGCTTTCCTAGTGCCTTTGCTAATTTATTTCTACAAAAAGGATTTTTATTTGAAAAATAATTATATAAGCGTTTAGATTTGATTATTTTTAATACGGATTATTTAGAAAGTGTTGGAGAATATGTCTCCAAACAGTCTAAATTTGATAAAAAAAAAACGTCGTTACGTCACGAAAGGTGGAGAAAAAGAAGCTTAATCCTCTAAAAGCCTTCCGAAAAGACAGATGACCACCTTCACCCAGATGGTGTCCACCAAAATTGCCCTTTAATAAATCATCCATTATTTCAACATCTTATAAACTTTCATTCTTGATAGTTTTTAACATGCTGAAATGGTATCAATTTGCCCCAGGGCTTGATTTAGAAAATTTCCTATTGTAGGCATACATACATGCAGGAAGGGCATCTTCTTATATGTTTATTATAAAATTTAAATTTCATACCACACAATAATTGGTAATGTTGTATTTGCATGTTGGTTGTATCAAAATGTTACCAAAGAGTGCGTTAAAAAATTTAGTAGTGCGAAAGGTTATTTTTCTTTTAAGTAGGTAATTTAAAAGATTACAGGGGCTACGCCCCATAATCTTTGAAATTATTTAATTAATTTTCAAGCAGGCCTCATACAGGCCTAATTGTAAAGAAGGGCCAGGTGTGCCTCTTGTATTAAACTCGACCCGTTTTCCCCATGCTGTTTCAAATTCTAATGACCGTTAAAAAACTGAACTCTTAAATAATTCATTCCGTTTATCAAATGTTTAGTATATTTACAATATTTATAACCAGTTTTTCAATCAATTAAGAATTTTTCGAAAAATGTAATTCAAAATTACAATAATTTTTAGAACAGTTAAGAAAGCTATATATGTAAGGGAAATAAATTTTCATAATTATTCATTGATACCTTAACCTTAGAACAGTGTTTCCCAAAGTAGGGCGCAGGGCAATTTGACTTTCTAGGGGGGATTAGAAATTTTTCAACCAAATTACCCCTCTGTAGGAAAAATTCCAAAAGTTTTCTGTGGGGAAGGACTCCCAAACCCCTCTCATAACTTATCGTTTATTTACTATTTTTTTCCTTTAAAATTCTGCCGCTTACAATGAGTGGGTCTCTGGGTGTAATCTAAATGCTCTCAAAATGAACTAACATGCTATTTTAAAGGGGTAAATTTCTAAAATTTTTAAAGGGAGGAACCCCCAGGCCCCCCAAATTTACCTTTTAAGTAATTCAACATATATAAAAGTACTGGTAAGGAGGTACCTCAAAAAAGTTTGAGTTAACTTGTTATGGCTTTGCAAGTATATCTCAACATTGTTATGATAACTCTGTAACTATTGATTACTTAACCTTTAAATTATAGGAAAAGTTATTTCTTTAAAATTATTTTGATTTCAAATTTAGTTCTCTATTTTGTGTTTTGAAAAACAACTAACTAGTTTTCTAAATATGTATGTCATTTTTTTTTCAAAAATCATTCAATTAATATTTTGAATTGAATATTATATGTTGAGTGCAAATTTTATGTGTAATCTCACATGGAGAGCATGGAAAATTTAGAAAGGCTTTGGTGAGGGTGGACCAAAAAAGGTTGGGAAACACTGCCTTAGACCCTAAAAGGGTTTATACTGACTACATCAGGAATCCTTTCATCATGAACGAAATAGTAAAACAAACACAGCAACCATTTCTCTATTCATACATATAAAATAGAAATTTTTATTAAAAATCTTTATCATTCGGTTATAAAATTAGTTTCATTTATAGTTGTGTCTCGTATGTCTCTTCATTCCAATTAATAATAATCTTATTTTGCTGTTGAACTTATTAATATTTCGTAACAAAAAACAATACTTTTCTTTCATTTACGGTTGCTAAAACATAAGCTAATTAAAGAAAATTTCCTAAACGCGTTAAAGCTCCTTACAGAATGCGAAAAATTTAGACACTATCGGAATTATTTACTAGAGAATCAGAACGTTAAACATATACATTCAATTAGTTTAGTATAATTGATTGAATTGGGAAGAGAGATGTGTGCGAGTAAGTCACGAAATCATCAGTCACAGAAAACTAAATCATAAGCTTCGTATCATATCTGAACCAACGCCTTCTTTCTAACATCCCCCTTAGAAACCGATGTTTTACGATCATTAATCATTTAGGAACTGTTGGAGAAATATCCTGACTATTTGTGCTCAACTTAGTTTTTTTTAAATCTATTACCAAAAAATGAATCACCAGTTTTTGAAAAACAATAAGTCCAAAAAAAAGACATTTTGACTTTTTTTTATACTCAAAATTATCTCCAAGCTTTGACACATGAGTGGAAAGAGGGGAAAATAACTACCCCCTATATACAAATATAGCCCTTTGAATTTGTGAAATCGATGTTCATCCATTGTATTTTTTAAATTAATTTGGAAGTAAAGTTAATTTGTTATAAAGACAGAAATCTTAATTTCAATTAGAAAAATGTATCGTTTTGAAGAAAGCATATTTTTCTTATCCATATTATTTAATTTTGTGATGTCGTTTAAACTTTTCTGTGAAATTTATTTTAAAATTCTTTAAAATATAGCTCCCAAAAATATTAAATGACTGAGAATTCCTTGACAAAACTTTCTACACCTATATTGCTATTGAGTAATACATAAAATATTATGAAAATCAATTAGTTTATTTTAAATATGCCTTTTAGTGTTTTAAGACAGTTTTGAGAAAAAAATACTTGTTTCGCCTGTTAAATGTGGGAAGTGAATAACAATTAAACATAATGATAGTTATAGAAATATGACACCATATTTTTTAAGTTATAGGGATTAATTTGTACGAAGTTTTTTTACAGTTTTTCTATGAAAGAATCTGATTCTTAAAGGAAAATAAAGTTGTAAAGAAATTAAATTCAACTTCAAAATATAAGAAAAGTAAAGAAAAAAGGTTAAAAATCCCATTCAATGCATCTTCAATTCTCAAGCCCTGAATATACCTGTAATTTCAGTTCTAAAAGATAACGTAAAGTAGGTCATCAGACAGCCCTTCTGAAAAGATAAAATAAAATTTTATCGCATTAGAAGTTTTCGAGAAAAAACACAAGTATTCTCTAACCCAAAAAGAGAAATCCTGTTCAATGCGTTCTACATACGTTTGTGCTCATCACATCATTTTGCAGTCTCTTGGCAATATTGTTTCTTAACAAGAACGTTCAAAAGGTTACGCAACTAATAATGAGGGTAGCAAAAACACCTTGCAACTTAAGAGCAACCCGTTAATTTAACAAACGCATCACTCCAGTGGTAAAATTGAATAAACAAACATTCACATACGAGCTAAGATGCAAATTTTTTTCAAAAAGAGGAGGATATGTTTCTAATAGGACATCTGGTTCTAGTTTACTTCCTCACGAATTTTGCCATGCTCGGACGTTATTTACTTCAATGTACTTTTAAGATTCATTAAGAAGTTGGCGCTGTGTCCATGTCAGTAATTTCTGACTGAGCTCAGAAGGCGGTTCAAAGTTCATGGCATTTTCCTGTTTCTGCTCATTATCGTTACGGAAAAGAAGAGGGTTAATGATTTTGTAAACAACCTTCTATAATAACAATCCAGTGTGGGGAAGCCTTTCCACAAATCGATGAATTTTTTCAGCCGTAATGGAGCTTTTTGCGCTTTGCTGCTTCCGCGTCTTTTAACGAATGGATTCACTTTGTATTTTATGTAAATATCATTGAGTTATATTATCGGTTTTCTGCATTCATAGCTTTTGGTCGTACATGAATTGTGATTTAATAAGACTGGAATGGGTGTCCTGAAAAATACTTAATTTTCTATCTTTCAATCTAATCTGATCCTATTTTTCGCAGAGATAATAATTCAATCGGAGATATTTATTTTTGAAATTATTTTTAATGCATTCTTCTAGGGAACTAAAAACGTCCGGTCATCTGTGGTGGTGCGATATTTCCTAGTGACTAATTTAAATTAAGAATAAATGTTTTCTATTTTTGTTTTGAGAAATCGCTAAATGACAACCAAACTGCGAAATTTTTGACAAACATATATCTATATTTTGAGCCCAAATTCATTCAGTTTTTGAGATGTTACTTCACAAATTATTTACTTTTGTCCTAGAAACAAACTTTTTTATTTTGCACAACTATGAGTTTTTGCAAGAAAGCGTCAAAAATAAAGTTGTTTGAATCGGGGCTTAAAATATAAATGAGGCTTGAATATATGCTTGGTCTAAAATGTAATTAAAAAATGTTTATTTAAAACTAGCGACTTTTAATAACCCAAACACTTTCATCGGCTGGCCAGCATATAGCGTTTCTAAGAAGGGTAGGGGAGAACGGGGCACATTCGCACAAAAAGTGCATTTCGGCATATTTCTCTGGATCTAGATGAGATATTGAAACAAACTCGGATTCAAATAAAAGTTAAGACCTTTAACGATATTTTAGAACGATAATTGGTCGCATTCATCTAGAATTTCTAACCTATATCATCAATCTAAAAAACGAGAAATTTCGTGCGAATGTGCCCCATGCACTGTAAAAAAAACTGTAGAAAAACAGAAATTTCAATAACAGTGACTTTATGTTTACAGAGATATTCTGTCATGTAACATTCCCACCTCACTTCTATTTATTTTATGTAAAATAACAGCTTTTACCTAGTTTTTTAGCTTATCTGTACAGAAACTTACTGCATTGAAAACCAATACAGCTATTGGCAACGTTATACTGAATCTTCTTTGGTTCAGTGGTAGCGTGCGTGCTTAGCATGCGGTAGGTCGCGGGTTCTATCCCCGGATATCAATTAATTAAAATTAAAAAACTCTACTAAAATAAGTGCATGCGCACAAGCAGAAGATTACTGAGAGGCAACAGAAAAATCTGTAGCCCACTTGACAGAAAGTTCCTTTTTACAGCATTTACCTGTAGGTTACAGCTTTTTTCTGTATACAGGATTTTTCAACCTACAGATTTTTTCTGGTAACTTTTGCTGCCAGAAATTTTCTGTTTTTTTGCAGGATTATTTTTTACAGTGTGGGTGGGGCAGTTTCGCACACGGTGTGGGACACATTCGTACACATGCAAAAAATTATACAATAATTATTTTTACGAACTAAAAAGTTTATGGCACTTTGAAGTAAGGATAATTAAACGAAATATTTGGCACTTTTACATATTTTCTCCTAAATTGAAGATTTTTTTACAAAAAGAAAACAGCTTCAGAAAATATTGAACATCTAAGTTTTTGATGAGGAAAACAATGGTTATAATGAAGAGTATATTGCACATTGACATACTTCACATAATATAATTAGTTAGAAAAAGTTTAACCAATTTTTTAACTGTTAGGTTTAATTCGAAAAGAAAAGTGAACCAACAGCTCGCTTATTTACACCTGAAACTGACGGTTGGGGAAATTGTAATACGATATTATCTTTTTGTATGAATGTATCATTACTTTCTGGGAAAATAAAAGTTTCGTAATTACTTTTAAAGTTTTTAAAGTTTTTCACCATTATTTTAAATAAGTACCATTCAATTCCAAATTTTTAATTTGACCAACATAACAAAATTTTCTTTTTAGTAGGAAATTCTACTAGAATAAAATCCCCTAAGTTCAAGTCAATTGGTATTAAACAATTATTAGGGACATTTATTTCTTCAATGTTAAATCTGCTTCTAAATTTCTTAAAACTGAAGTTTTCTTTAAGATGTTATTTTCTATTATCACCAAATTTTGAAACAATTACAATAAAAACAATTAAACTTCAAGTTATTAAATATACTGCACTTATAAACATATAAATCACTTTCATAATCAAAAATGGGAAAGATGCACATTCGCACTGTCCGAATCTGCCCCATCTACCAGTTCAAGCTTACCACGTCCCAACAAGATATTTATAATTAAAGCAGGGAAATAGAACCTTTCTAGAAACTTACTTTAGAAGTGCCTCTACTGAATAAAATGCTGAATGTCCACTTGAGAGTTATTTTTGTTTGATATTTTACAACAACAAAATAACAAGAAAATTTACTCTGCTGCTTCTAACGTTAACAAATTTCTAGTACGTATACAACAAAATGGCTCAGAGCTTTGAAAATTCATGCATGAGGTTGTAGTCATGCTTCCATCTATTGGTATTTTTTTCAGATTTTTAAATTAATAATTACTAGGGGAAATGCCGTCTGTCCGAATGTGCCCCATGTGCGAAATAGCCCCACTCTCCCCTATATTTAAAGGTAAAGTTATTTGCATACAAAGTTTCTTTCCGGTGGAATTTGAATGTTGGACTAGTAGGACTTGTAGTCTTTCTTTTTCCATATCAATTTTCCTATCCCATTAAAAAGTAAATAAGGTGCATAGTATATTGGAATGAAAATTAGCATCAATGAAAACATATGAGTAATATAGTCTGTACAATAAAAAACGAGATTTTAGGATACACCTTCCTTATATTGAGGAAAATCTCTCTTGAAAACCTTTTTTTCCCAACCTCATTACAATATACTTAAACGAGATTATTATCAAGACTCAATAACCACTTCTCAGAACATTTTTTAGATCATAAACTTAAATGTTTTACAAGGATTCAATTTTAACAAAATCATTATGAGAATTTCGATAGCCTAAAAAAATATATAAATTTTTTTTAGCTTTATAATAGCTTTTTGTCGAAAATTGCTTGAAAACAAACTGTCACCGCGAAAACACTTCATAGCTGCTTCTTTGAGAAGGAAGAGTAAAAATTTAGAGGACAGCCTAAGTGTCAAAGCCTGTCATACTTTTCTGCATGGTTTTTATGGTCCACCCAGTAATAAGCAACAGGGTTATTGCACCGGTACAACAGCTTGCCAATACACCCATCATGCAATATGCCAATACAACCTCATTACAATATACTTAAACGAGATTATTATTAAGACTCAATAACCACTTCTCAGAACATTTTTTAGATCATAAACTTAAATGTTTTACAAGGATTCAATTTTAAAAAAATCATTATGAGAATTTCGATAGCCTAAAAAAATATATAAATTTTTTTTAGCTTTATAATAGCTTTTTTAGTGGAGACGCTTATGTCGAAAAAAAGGCTCTTGTAAAAATTTCTTGTTAATTTTGCAAACTAATGTTTTTCTGTTAACTTATAGTATAAGGAACCCAAAAAGGTTTGGTGCCAATTTTTTAGTTCACATTTAGGTGTAATTAAGCTAATTATTAGATGAATTAAGGACTTTTAAGAAATGGGGATTTTTTAATACTACACGTTTATTTATTAACATAAAAATGGGAAATTTGGAATATAAAAAGAAGAATTAATAAATACTTAAAATATCTTTTGAATTTTTGCTTTAAAATTTAAAATTTTATTTTATTCAAAAAAATAAATTTTTTAATAAAAATTGGATATTATATTTTTTGACCTATATTTTTTACATTTTTATATTATTTACTCATATAATATCTAAATATACTTATTGAACAAAATTTTTAATGTGTTATTGAACTTAATTAGTAGTAATTAGGCACTATAGTGGAGTTACTTATGTCAAAAAAGGGTATTTTAAAAATAATTTGCAAATTTTATAAACTCATGTTTTTCTGTTAACTTATTGTATAAGGAACTTAAAAATGTTTGGTTTAAATTTTTTAAATTTACATTTAGATGTAATTAGGCTAATTATAAGATGGAATAATGACTTTTAAGAAATGGGGATTTTTTAACATTATATGTTATTTATATACATGAAAATGTGAAATTTGGATTATAAAAGGAAAACTAAATAAATACTTAAAATATATTTTGAATTTTCCTTTAAAAATTTTAAATTAATTAAAAATTTTTAATAAAACATTTTTTAATAAAAATTAGATTTTTTTGTCTGATATTTTTTTTTGCACTTTCTTATTATATACTAATTATCTAAAAATAACTAAACACTTATTGAGCAAATTTTTGAATGTTATTAAATTTAATTAGTAGTAATTAAGCATTTAAAAACTTTCATTAGTCAGGAAATGAACAATTTAAAGTATTCCTTTCGAGATAATATTTTCTTAAAAGAATGTAAGTTATTATTCAAATATTTGTAAGTATTTCATATTAACTTTGCATAAAAAGTCTTAATCACCTTTTAATATTTGAAAAGAACTTCTCCTTTGACTTCAAAACCCAATCTATTTCAAAACTTTTTTCTAAAGGCCCTTTTCAAGGTCCACTCTCTCGGTAAAAGATTTTCATGAAAATCATTAATTTGGCCTAGTAAGTTACTCTATGATTTCACACTTTTATAATTAGAATATGTTTTAATTAATTTACAGAGTGCAGATATATGATTAAAATTTAAAGCATCACAGTCTGAGGAGTCACTATCTGATACATCCACAGTCCATTTTAACGAATTCCTACATTTTTCTTCGTCCCCTTCACATTTGCACATTTCCATACATGGTAGCCTTGCAATGGTATAGGAATTAATATTTGCCACTTTGGCATTTACTTGTGTCACAACTACATGATGTGAGTTCTATTACAGCTTCAGGAGCTGGGGGTAAATCTGTTATATTTGGAATATAATAATCACAGTTTCTTTTTTCCAACCAAACAATTCAGGTGAAGGAAGGGTTTGCGCTTGTTCTACATCTTTGGCCCAGACTAGAGCATGATAATGGGATCTAAGTATGTGCTGTTTAAGAGTGGCGTTGGAAGTAGGCTCTCTGGAAGTATCTGCAAACGTATTCCTCCAGAGCAATGAAGTGTCGGTCCAATAAATGTTTTTCTTTTCCGAGTGATATAAAGGCTTGAACGACGTGAGGTTCATCCTCTTTAAAAGTTTTCCAGCAGGTTAATTTTCCTTGAACCGGGGTTAATTGAAAACCGGGAAGTGTCTCAACTATATCTATGGATTTGAGGTACACTGTTCGTTTTCCAGCTCCTATCCCAGTTATGACACAGGAGTTCGGCCCAAAAGAGGACACCGTCTTAGAGCCAGAATGAACACATCTGTATCTGGTGACAAAAATGTGAACTGTGTATCCCAAATTTGAAGCATAAATTGCATAGTCTATTGTGTCAGCTTCTTCATAGTTGGTTTTTAAATTGTTATAAATATTGTCATTTGATAGAACCGCTGTTTCTGTAGATACAATTATTTCTTTCTCTAAATCTTTGTATAATGATGGAGTATTTTTATTGAAAGATGTTCGGTAAGGCTTGCTCTAGTTTTAGAGTTATAAAGAAAGTTATAGAGTCCTATATTTATTGGAGTTATATCTGTACAGATAAATGCTCGGTTATCCATTTTCTTACCTTGACGGGGAATACGAAAAACTGTTTTTAGTGATGTATCTTTAGAGTAATGGTCAAAAACTAGGTGAATGTTGTCATAATTTTCAGCTAAAATCTTGCCATCTATTATTACAGCTTTTCTGTTTGAATCGGGTCGGCTGTTATCATTCTTTATGTGAATATGTTAGGAGGGTTGGTGTGAGAAGCTATGTATTCCTCTAGAATATGCAAGAGCTTTCTCTTGTCGTTACAAGGCAACAATGACCCATCAGTTGCAAAATAAATAGCGCTCGACATATATTTGAGAATTCATAATTGCCAACTGCAGTTCTTACTATAGATTCCAGCTGATTTCCATGATAATAATTTAATTTTTTTCATTTTAGACCATAAGTTTGCGTTCCATTTTACTCTAATGCTCACAAAATTCTGAAAAACTTTCTTCCCTTCATCCTCTTGTCTACATACATCATATTTTACATTATCAGGCATTATGGAATGTGTGACGATGTTAACAAGTTATCCACTTTCTTCTTTGAATGGATTTCTGGTTAGCAGAACTGCAGTGTATATTGCGAATGAGAATTTCAAACTGCAACCACGCTGAGATCGACACTTAGGTTCGGGCGGCGCGGCGTCCGCTTTGAACTCTTTCGTCTTATCTCGAGGCTAAGTAAACAATATTTTAAAATAAAACCAAATATTTTATAATTTATCTTTACTACAACCTTAAAGGGGGAAATTGGCAGTTTATACCAAAAAATATATCGCTACAAATTGAAATACTTAAGATATCGAAATTTCTCTTTAGGGTCTAAAAATGACTATTAAAATTATTTAAAATAATTTTTTAAATACTGATATGCTTAAAAACCTGTATATCCTTCTTTTCAACCCCTTATAGAGGTAAATTACTGAATTAAACCAGCTCAAAACTCAAAATATTGAAATTCCATATTTGACCTTTGACATGACCGCTAGATCAGGAAAGTGAAAAGAAAAATTGGCACCAAAGATTTTCTGATTCTCCACACCCTAAAGAACCAAAATAACCTTGGTGCCAAAAATTAACACGAACTTTTTACAAATTTATATGAGCGCCTCCACTATTTGTCGAAAATTGCTTGAAAACAAACTGTCACCGCGAAAACACTTCATAGCTGCTTCTTTGAGAAGGAAGAGTAAAAATTTAGAGGACAGCCTAAGTGTCAAAGCCTGTCATACTTTTCTGCATGGTTTTTATGGTCCACCCAGTAATAAGCAACAGGGTTATTGCACCGGTACAACAGCTTGCCAATACACCCATCACAGGTCTAATAAAGCAACTGAGTTTTAATAGGAAAATAAGTGATGCGGAAACGAGGTTGGACAGAGGGCCCCCTAATCGTTGAACAAACGTAACACCCCACGTAAAGAAAAAGACTGGGCCAGAGGAAATGGACTTCCTAGAAAAGGTCATGGCTGTTCCAGTCGGTGGACAATAACACTTCCAAGTGTTCGTGTCATACACCCAACTGCAGGGGGTTAATACGAATTGAAATTCGGAAGACACGGAGTTCTTGTCTGCCGCTAAGTAATCAGTTTCTATTCTTTTCATTGCAATTTTAGTTCAGGGCGGATGTGGTTTTGACTTCTAGGATAGGAAATGAGATTAATTCAATATAGACCAAAAACTAACGACAGTTCTCTAAGAAATTTTTAGTTAATGTTTTTTGTTCATGTTCTGAGATGACGCTATTTGGAAGAAAATGCGAGAAATACCCACTTAAAAACTTAAAAAGTTACCCCGTAAAGAACTATACTTTTGGAGGTACGTCATGGTCCTTATGAAAAACTTTTACTAAATGCAGAGACAAGCCAACTTTTTAAATAGTGGGGTACGAGAAAGTTTTTGGGGAAGGGGGTACTTTAAATATATAAAAATTCAACTCGCAAAAACTTGATTTCAATCAAATCTCAACTTTTTTTACCACCATTTCCAATCTAAAATTATAAGCGATACATTACAGCAAGTAGCGCTTATTTTTTAGATATTATATCGATTAATACGTATTACATTTCTCTAAGCTAACTGCTTTTTTAACAAATAAAGACGGGAAAATAAATCTACCAAGAGGTATGGGGTCAGGTAGGACTTAGTGAGGTTAAAAAAGGAAGATTTTAAGGCTTATATCCACCTTGCATATGGCCTAGGGTGGTCCATATTTTTAAAGTTTGGAAATCTTTATGCGACGCCCCCCCCCAAAAAAAATTTTTCCATCATACAAATAAATGATTTTTGCAAAATTTTAGTTCAATCATAAAATTTTAACCCGTGCCGCAAAAGCCTTAAAGTTTACAACAAATACTGATGTTTTTACAAAACATCAAAAAAAACATAGATCAAACTTACCCATCTTCTTCTTGATTTTTTTCACTTTCAACATGTCAAATCAAAGGAAATTTAAAGTGTTTGAAGATAAAAGAATAAATAAAATCATAAATTACGTAAAAACTTAATTCTAAGGAAAATTCATGTGAAATTAGGCACAGTGAAATAAGTTGGAAACTAAACTAGCTCTGTAAGATTTTGTACCGAATCGGCTAATAGTTGTATTTTCTGAAATTTAAGTGAATTTTTTTGCATGGTACAAATCGTACGAACACCCTCAAGGAATTTTTGAATTCCCCATGAGTGACTCACTTTTTTGTTAAATTACATGGAATGTTTAGGGACTTGCCAAAATTTCGAAAATTTTTATTTTTTTCTATATGATCAAATTTTATTTTTAACTTGAAATTTGGCATAAATGTTTATTTTGGGAATTGAGAAAACTTTAAATTTATATAAAAAAAAATTTCAGAACTTTTTTTTATTTAATTTTTTCCCATTTTTTTTTATTTTGAAAAAAAAATTAAGAAAGGCAGTTATGTTGCATATCGAAACAAAGATAATAAAGTTACAAACAAAATGGCACTAATTTTAGGTTTTTAAATTGTATTTTTCTAGAGCAGTGGTTCCCAACCTGGGGGCGATCGCCCCCAGGTGGGCGATTTGGGTTATCAAGGGGGTGATAAATAAGTGAGGGGCGATTGGGGGGCGATGAGTATTCAAAGGGGGAAGATAAAATATTACTGTACTGACAGACTGTATTCAGACTTAATGTACCAAAACCAGTTAAAACCTTGTTTCTTGGGTCAAATTTCCAAAAAATTTCTTGGGGAGGACCCCCAAACCCCCCTTTTGTACTTGAAACTTAATTTTTCAAAACTTTTTTTATAATTAATTCATCCAAATCCAAATCCTACATAAAAATACATGTCCAAAATTCGGAATAGATGTACCATAACTAATTAAAAACCTGTTTTTTGGACCCTTATTTCCAAAAATTTTGTGGGGGAGGACACCCGGACATAAAATTGCTTTATTATTTACACTTTATTTGAAATTAAAATTGGACATACAATGAGAATGAAAAGGGGGCGATAGGTGTTAGTCAACCTCTAGAAAGGGGCGATGGGCCACAAAAGGTTGGGAACCACTGTTCTAGAGTTAATAGCTGTTTCAAAATGCAGAAAAAACAACTTTACAAGAGATATTTTTACTTTAAAAAATTTTTAATACCGAAAGAGGGGTGATAGAAGAATGTAATCTGGTAATGTAACTAATGTAACTATATTAGATTCTCATAAAAAATCAAGAAGAAGATGGGAGTGTTTAATCTTTGGTTTTTTGATGTTTTGTGAAAAAATCAGTATTTTTTTGAAACTTCAAGGCTTTTGCGACACGTGTTATTATTATCCGAATGAGCTTAAATTTTGCATACATTATTATTTTCTATAGTGACACAAAACTAGGGGGCGTCACCAACGGAATTCCCCCAAAAAAAATTACCATACAAATAAGGACCACCCTATATTCTGTTCATTTTGAACTGGCGCTTGAAAATATTTTCTTCCCTCACCACCGATCGGTAACCATAGCAACTATCTTCGTCAAAGATACGAAGAAGACTTGCTATTGGCTGCGCGATGAGCGTAACTATGGTTACGCTTCTAGCGAGGGGGAAATCACTATTTCTCAAGCCTAAATTATAAATGAATAGAGAACAATATGGCCTCCAAACCATAACACTCAAAAGTTACAGCTCTCGTAGAGATTAAACAAAGGTTTTAAAAATAACAATGACACTATTCTCATAAAATTGTTTGTCACTTTCTTCTGTGAAATATAAGGAAACATTGACTGGTAGAACAAAAAATTCATGTAAAAATTATTTCATAGTCTTGTAACAAAAAAATTCCAACAAACTAAACTTCCTTAAATTTTTTTACAATTACGATAAATTTGTTACAGAAAAGTAGTAAATCATAAAAAATTATAAAGGATTTTCTGAAGTAAAGGAAGTAGCTATGCGTTTTCAAGTTCCTGGAAAGTAAAAAATTCCACCTATCTTACGACAAACGAACGAGAAAGGCAGCTTCAATTTTTGCAACACGAGAAATAACGATCGTTCTTGCACCAGAATGAAGCGTTTTTTGTTTCTAACAAGGTAAAACATGTAACCTCAAACAACGCTAACATGAAGCTACCTCCTTTTTGTAACAACCCCTCAATTGTTTGTTAAAAGTGTTCCCGATAGATTTATGATCTTGTCGTTTGTACAAGCTAAAAATATAGAAGGAGCAGGAACTAAAAATATCCAATATAAGTGTATTGAACTATTACATTAATAGAGATATTTAGAGTTTATTATTTGTGATACACCTTTTTACTGAGGGGAATGTTTCAAAATTAAAAAGTTTGATACCATTTGAATCGTCAATTTGAAAAAGGAAGCAGTAAGTCTAAAACCAAGTTTTGAGAAAACTGTGAAAGTAATAGAATTTTCGTTGTAAAACAACCAAATTTTTTCTGGAAATTCAGGACCCTATTTTATAAACCGAGAAATCACCGAAACAAATAGAAATACATTCAAAAATATTTTATAGTTGAAAAAGTTGATGGACTATCAAACTCTTGAATTTTCAGCGAAGAAAAATATTAAAAACTGCTTGAATTGACATTTAAATTGTATTCAGTTCACAGCACAAAATTGAGAAATGGCTAGACAAACAAATTTCAAAGTTATTATTAAATTGGGTCATTAAAGAAGTATCAATGAAGTAAGTGAATATGAATGGAGTCAAACAATCCCTGTTTTGTTCAAAAAGTTGAACATTTAAAATTAAAAGCAAAGCACATTTTATTTTGGCTAAGTTTTTACAACACATAGTCAGGGTTCCAAGTCGAAAAGTGCGAAATTGCGTAAATCAGAAGTTTTTTTGATGGTTTCCGATAGAGATTTCAAAACCGGTTGATGCGACTCAGCAAATGTTGAGTATTTTTTAAAAACAAACTTCAAAAAAATTATTTATAGTAATATATAATGAGGATGCATGTTAATAGGCTATTTTTCAGTGCTGAATATGAATATTCCATTAAAATTCTTTTAAAATAAAAATTTCAAAAATTGGGCAGTTGAAAAAATTAAAACATCACTCAAAACCACGAAGTAACTGCAAAAGAAGTAATTCAAACGGTTTTTCCTTAGGAATGACTTAAATAATGCCATACTAAAATTGGGAGAAAGTTGAACAATAAAAAGTTAAATTTTTTTTTCAAATTTTTATTTTTTTTGGCCTAAACATTTTTAAAATTCTTGTAAAAAACGTTTTTTGGGGCCATTTTTAAAAAATCTTGATTTTTAAAAAATGCTCAATACTTGCAGAGTGGTATCGACCGGTTTTGAAATCTAAACCATAAAAAAACTTTTAATATACGCGATTTTGAGGTTGACCCCTTTTTTGCCATTTGGCACCCTGACTATTAATGCATTCTAGACTTAAACGGGGTAATTCACTGAAAGTTTCCTAACACTTGCGAATACTCTTCAAGGCCCAAGTGACCCTCCTTTACATTTTCTCCCACTTATCTCTTCTTTTAAAAGAATTTCTCTCATCGTTTTTTTATCCTAATCTGTGCTTTCCTAAAAATAACGGAATAAATACATACTAACAACCATGTAAATGCGATCAGGTAAAAAAGCAGGATGAATCCACTCCTTAATTAACATATTTATGAAGGATTACTGTTTCAACCCCCTCAATTGGATTCTTTTAACTTATATGTCAGGGGCATATAGTCAATGAATGGATATTAAGTCATATGTCCCCGAAATTTAATAATTTCAATTTTGAAGCTAGTTACAATTTCTCGTATTCCCCAGTAAGAACGTGGTACAGTAGTACTCAAATAAAATATTTAATAATAATAATCCGTTAACAAAATTTAAAAGTATAATCAGATTTAGGGTTCAATAGTTTTTGAATGGACTACCGTAAAATGGGGTAACTTTAGCCCAAATGGAGTGGTTTTTTTCACATTAAAAGCAAATAAAACTAATTAATTAAAACAAATTTGACAAAGTGGTTTATATTATTTTTAACATGTTCAACTGCAACATAAACCGCTTTCAAAGTGTGAATTTAAGTTTTAGATGTATTTTTTAATTTTTTGAAATTTTGGGCCAAAGTATCCCTGAATTGTGAGGTAACTTTGGCCCAGACCTCAAAAACCCAAAAGTTAAGGCGTTGAGTTACTTTTAGCCAAATTCATTTCAAGTTTAATTTATAAGAAAATCAAGCAATAAAACATGTTTTCTTACACAAACTTATTTAATTTTAGTGTTACCAAAATAAATTTTTAAATGAAAGATATAATTGAACAGTAAACAGTATTTTAACATCCTAGGTACATAATTTGATGAATTGGTTGTCTAAGTTGTGGAGAAAAATCAACTTTTGGAACAAAAAACTGATATTTCTTCGAACACCATCGATTTTACAATAATGATGTCATCTTCACCATACTATATTTAAGGCTTCCTATCTTATAATTTTGATGTATTTCGTGTTTAGAATTAATTTCTCATCCAATCCCTGCTTCTTTAAAATCAATGAGTATTTCACTTATTTCACCAAATACTATTGGGCCAAAATTAACCCAAAACATTGGCCAAAATTACCCCAGCGTAATAAAATTTCAATAATTGTCAAACAACGAAGTGAAACAAAATATTGGCATTAAAAACTGTTAGAAGACTTTAAAACTGACACAAAAATATTACCTAGCTGTTTTGAATCATGTTTTTTATCACCTGTCCAAAGAAAAGTTGTAAGGGAAACAAAGTTCGAAATTTTGATACTGCCTAAGTTGGAACCCCCCCCTCAATTGATCGTATTTTAAGATTTTCAAGACACCTCTTTGAGGATGTCATGATAACAATGCCACCTGTTGTGTCTGGCATTAATTAGGTGGGAATTTAATTTCTTCATACAGAACACTTAGAAACACTCTTCGATACTTTATCCAAAATTACCCTTAAGGTCCAAAGTTACCGCATTTTGCGGTATTACAAGTTCAATACTCGATGTGAAATCGATTACTAAACGGATATTTGAGGTGGCAACAAATAGAGCTTAAGGTTAGACTATACTATGTATTTAACCATTAAAAACTTAAGAATGCCGTAGTTTTTAAAATTCATTTTTCTAATACACCGGAAAATGGTTGGATTTTGCCACCGTGTACTAAATCTACAATCTACATAGATTTTCAATTTAAAATCTAAGATCGCCCACCACGATTATCTATCTCACTATTGATTTTTGAATTACAGAACGTCTATTTAATTAATAAAAGTTCGTTTCACAACTACAAATCTCCACCAAATGTATAATAATGTTAAGTCCCCTTAAGAATAATATTTACCATTACGCTTATTAATTATCAAACACCTTAGATATTTAGTCAAGGTAAAATCAGAAGATAATCCTCATTTTCAACCCTAAAATATTAACTACTAAATACATAAAATTAATGAAAGAAATTACGCATAAAGTTTTTAGGCATATTTTTTACTCCAGATTTTATAGCATGGCTAAAATATTTATTAACAATATTATTTTTAAACTATTATTAAAACGTGACGATATTATTTTTAAACTATTATAAAAGCGTGAAAGATCCTTTTAAAAACTACAGATCAATGAAATTTCAATTTTATCAATTATCAATTTGAGGGGTTTTTTTAATTTAAAATTGAAATCTGAAGTACTTAAAAAGGTGAAAAAACTAATCAGTATTACAGAAACTATTACTTTTGCATTGGGAGTAACACTAATTAAGAGGGTTAAATAAGAATTACGATACTTGAGACAATACTTGAAAATTTCCAAATCTTTAATAAAAAAATTTTTTAAATAATAAAAATTTTAATTAATAAAAATTTTTCCAACTTCAAGGAAAATGATCAAATCAATTATACTTTATCCAATAGTTTTTATGCTGAATGATATTATTTACTTTCAAACTTAAGGTGTGTTTCTCAAGTTACTCTTTGACCGGGCATGACCGATGTTACCTTGATGAATAAAATTTTTAGTTCCTTTTTATCCACTTTAAGTTGACTTCATTTTAACAAAGTCCCAATAATGCGTGTTTATTTCCACTACGAATGGCTTGAAAACATTCAACACTTCCTGTTCACAGAGTGAAGTGTTGACATAAATATTTATATCTTTGTTTTAAGCGCTCTCTGATTCCATTTACTATGCATGCCACTTGACAGCATTTGCATCACTCAATCCTATATGTGATAGTAAGGAGTAAGGGTCGACCGCCGACGTCGCAATAGGGGTATAAGGAGGAACTCCACTGGAGAGTCTCCGCATTGAAATAAGCCTGTCAAAGTTTTAACTCTGTTTAGTGCACTCTTAAACATTTGACTTTTCGGCACATGCCTCCCAACGACTAGATCTGGTGAAGTTAATTAGATTCATCACATTGAGGGCTTAGGGTGAATCATCCGTTCAAGATCTTTCTTAACCCTTGATCATCATTTCTCTCAACCCAAGTTTTTATGACAATAAAGTTTGAGAGTTCAGGCCTTAATTAGTGGTAAATATCGTGAGAATACGTTCAGAACTTTTGACTTGATCGAAATAATGATTTAATGAGGTCCACATGCAGTTTCTTGAGCAACCTGAACCTTATATCGCCCATATGAATCACTCTTTAAAAGAGATCAATGAAGTAACGAAGTGTGTGACATCTGATGCTACTTTTACAGCACATTTATTAACTAATGAAAAAAAAATATTCTGCTAAGTCCCTAAACGATTTCCTGGGATAATCTTGGTCACAGAATTTACACATTTTTAAAGTAACGGTTTGTACAAAAACGACAAAAGTTTAAAACATCTCTGAAGTCATTCCAGTTCAACTTTTACCCAACACTAAAAGTTAAGTATTTGGAACACATTAACAACTCACAAATTTCAACCTTTGCAATTTAAAACTATTCAAAACCGGAACACACCACAAAAACACAGGTCGGTTCTGTCAAGTAGAATCACTTTTCCCACTTACTCTAAAGTCTTATTCTACAAATCACCTAGGCTCAAAAGGCAATTCTTAGAAACTACAACTTTGATGTAAAGTGGGGGAATAATTTATTTTTCATGAAACATTAAATATTGCTTTTATATTTAATAAGTATAATACTTTACGTGATAGGTGGAAAGTGAAAATTCTCCTTAAGTTTAAGGCAATTATGGTTATTTAAGTAATTATTAAGGTTAATTAGGTCAAATTTTTTCTTGTTAAGTTGCTTTTACATGGATAAAAATTATATTGGAAATCGTTTACCTCTGCAGTAAGTCAATAAATTTTAATAAAAAAATTAAATTTTGTCAAAATTACAAATGTAAATTTTTAAGTAAAATGTAAAATCTTTCTGACTGTATTCTACTTTCAACACAGAGATCTGTTAATTCCAAAAGCAAGTTCATTCATGTTCCATTAAGGAATATATTTAAATTTTAAAAAACGTTTGTTTCCTGTTTTTTTATTAAGTCTTTTGTTTAAAAATACCCATTGAGGCAAATTGATACATTTTGATGTAGGGTATTTTGATACACTCGTGGGGCACACTGATACATGTAAAAGTTTCCATATTTTGCGTTGGAAGAAAAATTTCTCTTGGTATTTTTTTAAAAAAGTTAAATATAATTTAGATCTACAGTGAAGATTTATGTCAATTTTCAAATCTTTGAATTTTATCAAATGTTTAAGATTGGAAACTGCTTGCATTGTAGCTATGTGTCTATGTTAATAAATTTTTAAAAGAAAATGCAGTTAATAAATGAATCGTCAATTAGAAGAAGGGAATAAGTAAAAAAACAAGTTTTGAGAAAATCGTAAAAAACTGTATAAGTAATGGAATTTTCATTGTATAACCACCAAATTTTTACTGGAAATTTAGAACCCTATTTAAAAAAACAGAGCAATCACCAAAATAAAAATAAATACATTAAAACATATTTTACGGTTTAAAAAATTGATGGACTTAATCCCTTCTTGCACCTTATGAAATTTTTCTGAAGAAAAATTCTTAAAAAAATCCCTTAAATGGACATTTAAATTATATTTCTTCTTAGTTCACACCACAAAAAGAAGAGAAAAGAAGAATAAGATAAATAAAATTCAAAATTATAATGAAACTGGGTCATTAAAACAGTATCAATGGAGTAAGTGAATATGAATGGAGTCAAACATTCCCTGCATAAAAAAAGTTTGAAAATACTTTTAAATTAAGAGAAAATTTTAATTTGGTTTAGTTTACAGTGAAAGTAATAGGAAAAGAAAGACAAATTAACTTTAATTCCAACTTAAATTAAAAGATACAATGAAAGGACATCGATTTCGCAAATTCTAAAGGCTATACAGGGTGATCGGAAATTACGTGGACAAACTTCGTATTGGGGTAGAGGGGACCTAGACAAGCCTATTTAGAAAAACTACAGGGGGCGCAGATGCACCGTTAAAGAGCTAGGACCTAATGTAGTGCGAGGGCGTTATAAAAGGAGGTTTTCCCAAGGCCCGTTTAACGAAACAAAACATAACAGAATGAAAAAAAATTCACTCATTTTCATTCATATGTAGAACAAAGCTTGGAAAAGAAAAAACGATGGAATCAGGGACTCTGAAACATCCGAAAAGTTCTTAGCACTTTGACAGGTAACAAAGAATTGTATTTTTTAAAAAAGTGATAAAGTAGTAGTATAAATAGCTAAAAACTAAGCAGTTAACTAGTGTCGTATTTTTTAATGTGAGTTATTTTCGACAAAATTACCTTTCAGTTTTATTTAATTACTTGAGTAGAAATTATACTAATGAAAATAGCATCTTCCTGCCTTAATTAGATGTTTTTTACAAATGACCCCCATTCGTTTAATTCTTTGATTTTTTTTATCCTTGAATGCTGAATGTAAATTTATATTTAATAAAAAATAGGGAAAAGCGGGGCAATTTGATACAAGGGGAACTTTGAAACACTTTCAATATCTCAAAAACTATCAAGGTTATTTAGGTCGTGTTTTTACGAAAAGTTGCTGTTATATGCCCAAGAATTACATATGAAACCGTTAAGCTCTGTAATAAGTCTTTAAATTTTAGTGAAGGAAACTAAATTTTCTTTAAATTTTCCAAAAGTAAATTTTAATTAAAATGTAAAATCTTCCTGAAGCTATTCTACTTGGGAATACAGAGATCTGTAAATTCAAAAAAACAAGTTTATCCTTGTTAACAATAGATGGTATCCTTAAATTCTAAAGAACCTTTGCCAATTTTTTAAAATAAAGGTTTTTGTTCAAAAACAACAAAGGGGAAATTGATATACTTGGATGTAGGGTACTCTGATTCACTCGTGGGGCACATTGATACATATAAATGTTCCCCTTTTTGTGTATGATGATAAATATCTCTCAGCGATTTCTTTTTAAATCAGTTAAGAAGGGTGAGTTATATCTACACTGAAGGATATTTATGTCAATTTTTGAAGTATTTTTAAGTGCTTGACATTGGAGACTGCTTGCATTGTAGCTATGGGCATTTATAAAAGAAAATACAGTTGATAAATACATAACCAAACGATGGAATCAGGGACTCTGAAGCATCTGAGAAGTTCTTAGCACTTTTACAGGTAATAAAGATATCTATTTATAAAAAACAGTGATAAAGTTGTACTATAAATGGCCAAAAACTAACCAGTTAATTGTTGTCGTATTTCATTAATTTCTGGATGATTCATGACAAAGATACCTTAGAATTTTATTTAACTAATTTCGGATCAACTATACCTACGAAAATTAGCATATTTTTCCTTAATTAGATATTTTTTAAATATTATCATTTTTCAAATTCTTTAATTATTTTTACTTCTGAATGTTTAGTGGAAAAATTATTTTTTATGCTTGAAAAAAGATGTTAAAAATATGCTTCAAATACAACTCAATAAAAAACGTTCATTATATTCCAAAATTATTGTACTTAATAACCATTTTTGAGAAATTTAACTCAGTATCAAAGTGCCCAAAGCAATGTATCGAACTGCTCCAACGGTAGGACACATTGATACAAAATTTGTTTTTTAAAAAGTCGTTATATTTTAATTTACATTAGCTTATTTTTTTCTGCTTGGTTTCATAAAATTGAGTCATTCATAGATATTTTTAGAAAAAAGTATCATAATAAACCATTTTTCTACTCAAAAAATTTGTTTGAATTTTTCTTTGTCAAATAGCTCTGCTTTCCCTTACGAGACTTAAGATAAAGGTGAAGGAGAAAGGAGGGTAAGAGCAGAAAAATTATTTTGGGGTTATAAAATCGAGAATTTAAAAGCTACAGCTTCTACAATTTGTTGAACAAAAGTTTACTAAAAAACATTCAAACCATTAGGTTAATATGTAACTTCCTTCATACCGATATATTCACTATTTTTAAGGTTATAAAATTTAGCTGAGTTTTTCCAGTGGGGATGTCAATATATCAGAATTTTAGGAGACTTCAATGGAAATGCTCAACCCCATTCCCCTTGTAGCACCCTTTGTTACGAATACCATTAGATATTGCTATAATCCTTAAAGTATCTTCTCTATATTAGACGATATCGGTTCCAAGATTGCCGAGGAGTCTTTCTGTGGACTAGTAACAAATCCGAGAGGAGAGGGAGAGACTTTTTTAGTTCTTTCTTTAGTTCAACTCTTCCCTCCCTCGGAAGAAAGAACAGCGAAATCGGAATTATATGAGGAAGATTTAATGATGCACTTTTCGCTTTTCTAGGCCAAGGTTGATACGAACACCTGCAACTAGAGTGAAGATTGAAAAAATCCGTTTGGAAGAGATTGTCGAGGCTATTGAGAGTGAAGAGAGAACTTCTCAAGGTTGCGTCGCTTCGTAGATCTACAAAAGCCTTTCGCTATCTGTCCCAAGAGTGGGCGATCTCCGTTATTTAATCTATTTCCCAAAAGCGTTCAAATGACTACCTTTTGTATGTAATCACATCGGTGTTTCCCCCTTCAAATAGTTTGTACTTGCCCCAGTTCAGAACTGCGAGTTAAGGCCCTCTCATTAGCCGAGAGGTCAAACAAAACTCGAAGTCTTTTGCAAAAGAGTTCAGATTATTGCTTTTTCATGGCTTCGCATCCATTGTCTTTCTACCCTTCCACAATTGAGGAAGAAAGTGACTTCCCACTGTTTCGAAAGTCGCGAAATATTTAGGTGGTTTTTTTTTTAAAACGGCGGATGAAGCTTTATCTAATGGAATCCTAGGGTTAAACTACGATGTACGATTTTATCTCTCTAGACCAGCGGTTCCCAAAGTGGTCCATATGGTCCCCAAGAGTTCTAGGGGTCCAGCGACTTTCAGAGGTCCACGATTTTAAAATTTAAATATCAGTTTGTTTATATTTTAATGTTGATAAGCGCTTTTTACAATTGAATATTTACATTATGGTTCTTCTTTGGTGAAACGTTCCATCAGTATTTTTTTCTGCTATAGAAAACTCATGAAGTTATGTTCAAAACTTATTAATGCTGTTCAACATCATATGTATATGCACATATTTTTAAATGTATGTTTTAAAAAGCAACGTATATTTTTTTATTGCAAAAACCTTTTTTTTTTTCATTTTCATAAATTAAAACCGTAATGTATAGCATGATTTCTTTTCATAGTTGAACTTAATTAAATAGTGTTTGTTAATATATGCCATATATTAATTGTAACTATTTCAGAAATTTTATGATTTGGTAAATTAATAATAAACCGTCAACTTTGATAAGTTAGCAACCAAAACTTTTGTTGTTAAAATTAAAAGTTTTTGTGTCTTGAAATGTCGTGATATTAAAAGTTTATATTTTTTTTTTATTTCAAACTTTTTAAATGATTGTTTCAGTAATTTCCTTAAAATATCGTGTAACCATAGGAATGGCAAAATGAAAAAAAAAGTTTTTAAAAAAATATGTTTAAGTGTGAAATCAAATGCTTATCAATGCACAAAAAAAACTTGAAAAAAATTTAAAATTTATGCGTAGTTTAGAAATATTTATCATAAACATGAGATTTTTAGCTAGTTTTTGAACGGTGCCTAAGAAAGGGGGTCCACGGGCCAAAAAAAAGTTTGGGAACCCCTGCTCTAGACGTTTTTAATCATACGGTTGAACTACGATGCAAGATTTTATCTAGACGTTTCTAAATGCGTTTAAGAAAAGACTAAAAGTAAGTACAGGGGTTTCAATATCCCTCTACACTACAGTATAGCAGTATAGAGAAAACTATTTTACCAATTTTACGGGGTGCAAGTTATTGTAAAAGTTTATGTTCAGTAAAGGTATAATCAAACTTTGGTGTTTTTGTTGTGTGTGAGCACAACAATACAAATATCCGGACGTCATCCATTCGGATCCTTAGGTAGTGCCACAGAAGCATCCTAAGCATCCTTTATACAACTGAACTGTGTAAATAAATGAACCCAGATGTTTTGATGGTTATAGGATAACGTTTTTCTTACTTTAATTGTAACCTAAAAACTATGCATGCTGCTATCACTAAGCAAGTTTAATTGTGTTGTAAAAGCTGAAAATACTTATTCCTAATCATCTTTTAAAAGATATGGTTTTCCTGCGTTTTTTTATCCTTCGACTAAGAATGGGAGACAGCATGCAAAAATCCTTGTAATTTAAAAGCTTCAGACAAGTAGTGAAATTTCTTCGTCTCAAGAGAAGATGACTGTGACTAAAAATCAATGGTTTAATTGGAAAAAACGCACTAGAATAGCGTTTTAGAATATATCCTATATAATTAATTTCTCTCATTCTCTTCTAATTTCCTTTCTCGCTTAATCTTTCTTACAATTCTTTGCATCTGTGTGTTCTTTCCCTAATTATAAAATTTACTTCTCACTCACTCCTTTCTTTTCACTAACTTTAATTATCTCTTTACTATTATCTCCATCTCATTCGACTAATCTTATTCTCTTAGTACTATTCAATCTCACTCACTCCAAAATTTTTCACTATTATTCTCTATTTCACAGTTGTTTTTCAAACCTATTTCTCTTATTTTTCCCATCCCATCCTTACTCATTAAGGCTTTTCCATTCTTTCTTTTTCAATCTTACCATTATCTTTTTTCTCTTTTCCAGTCTATCACTCATTCCTAAAAAAGGCGCACTGAGAGTCTATACAATAATATCCTTGATGTAACCAAGGGGTACTTAACAAATGGGTTCAAAAAAATATTTTCCCAACAAAATAGCTAGCTTTCGGTTTAAGTTAAGCAGTTAAGAGTACTACAACTTCTTGACACATACAAAAGAGTTTAAACTACATAAATTTTTTACATCGAAAAATATCAAAGATTGTAAGTGCTTATGTTTGCTTATGGGAACCCTTGAATTTAACGGTGGGGGACATATGCTGCCCATCAACGAATTTAAACACTGGCTTGAAATATCATTGTTGTTGTTGTTGTTGAAACGTCGTTATGGGATCGTTTATGCGTCTCTTAGATCTTCAGACAGCAAAGTTATTTTATGGTAATAATCACTCAGAGAAGAAATAACTGTTTTCGGTATTGAAACGCATTAAACTGATTTTTTTGCGTATTTAAAGCAAACTAAAGAATTACATATTTCTACCAAGAACCGCTTTTTACACTCCATGAGACACCTGTACCCACAAAATACAAGGTTTCTAATCCATCTCAACGAACGCTGATTCAGACATTATGAAAAGACGCGTTAGAGTAATCACGTATAAGTTGAGTCACACATACTGCCCACAATCATTTCTTCCCTCATCCCCCATCGCCGAGTGCCTCTCATCCCTCCCATTTTCAATGCCATCGTTAATAGGCACATTTCAGTTAAACAGCATTTGAAGAGCGTCCAGATAGTATTGGTAGGATCTCAGGTGAAGACGATCGCACGAACTTCCTATTCAAAGTGTGGAGTGGATTCCCGTCCTAATTATTTGTAGATGTCACGACCCCAGGGCCAAGGTGCCACACAATCGCTTCCTTTTCAAGAGTGGCTCACGATTCAGGGAGAGGCAGGTGATTTTTAACACCTAAGTCGGTTTGCAAAGGGGACTCCGATGAAAGCTTAAGTGGGCTGATTTATTAAGTGGGACGCAACTGAGAGGGGTGTTGGGAGACCAAAACAAGTGAAAAAAGTTTGGACATTTGTAAAACCTGACCAATAACCCTGAAAGAATTTTCTCACTTGGGTTCTCAAAATAATTCGACGACATTTTTAATTTGAGCCAAAACTTAAACTTACCTACTTAAAACACGCAGGCCGCCTGCTCAACTTAAACTGATCCGGTCCAAATTATGACAACGTAACTTGCCGAGGGCTAAAAAAAACCTCTGGTCTAATATAGCTGGCCAAAATATCAAAGTAAATTTAGTTTATTATATCAGATTGATGATGAGCATGCATTTTTACATAAATTTGTAAGAATAAAATTATGCAAGAAACTTATATAATTAGGATGAAAAACTGGAAAAGTCTAAAAAGGTTTAACCATTTTTTAGTCTTTTATATTCCATATATTCATTTTAAAATGACTTGAATTCCACTATTAAAATTAACCATGATCTTTCTTTTTCTCATTTCATTTCCTAGCTCCAGGCCCTGATTTGCCGTACGGCCAGTGAGGCCAACCTGAATAAAATCTCAAATTGATCCAAAGACTTGAAACAAAAATAACTCATCATATTTTTTTAATGATTTTCAATATATTTTTTCCAAAATGTATAAATATAACCTTAAGGTTCTAATGCACTTTTTGGTGACATCTTTGAAAACGTCAACAGGCTAATAGTATGTAACTACCAAATATTGTGTGTTATAAATATATTGTTATGCTTAATATATAATATGAGACCCTTCATGCTTGGTGTACCTACTATAGAAAAGTTTTTAAATCATGCCCTGCCTAGCACGTACAAATTCGTGAATATCCTTTTAAAGCAGCGGAGTTTTCAGCCATCAACCTCCAAATGTAAAATAAAATCGTATTTTAAAGTTTATCATACTCTTTACGGTATTTGCATCAATACTATATACAATGCAACAATATCCCCATAGCAACAAAATGTTGCTTAAACAACAAGTGAACCATTAACATTACTCTATACTATACCATATAATCAACCTGAAACATTAATTACTATAACGCTGAGCAAACTTTTAATTTTTATAAGCCATGTCCTTGTAATATTTGTCAAATCAAAATCCCTTGAGAAATTCTGATGTACAATGAAGAACGAATAAATACCAAGTTGATTATCAAACTTGGAGAAACTAAAAGCCATTACTTCCTTTACACACTGATCCTTTATCAAGGCTAGCATCAGAACGCAGATGACCTATCCATATGTTACATCTGCGGGTCAATCTGCAGATATTAATGATATCAAACCGTAAGGAATGAGATAACACCCATACTCGGTATATCCCTTTGAAAATAATTGCCTAGTGCAATTCATAATTTTATCTTATGGTTATTTATTAAAAGCTTATTCATGGTTGATTATTATTGAGGGTGATAGTGATCTAAATGTCAGATGAATTCATAAGGTTTATCCGTTTATGTTCTTATAACTGATTGGTGAAGAGATAGTATGTTTGGGATTTCACGGCTACAAAAATTTAGGTTACAACCCAAGTTTGTTAAGAGTACAGAAACATGATTGCATATCCAACTGTATTTTGTTTAGTATATTCTTTTTTAAATTGTTACTACGTATTTACGCTTGATACGAACGAGTACCTAGGAGATAACTGATAGCGCTCTTCCTCTAATAAGCTTAACTGGTATTTTTAATAAATGAAAAACGGTAATATTGAAATGACTTCAACTACTGAAGATAAATTAAGGATGGCGTAATGAAATGCATGCTCTGGTTAACTTCAATAAAGTTGTCCGTAAAATGGGGGTAAACATACCTTAGACAAAAATAATTTGTTTGGTAAAAATAAAAGTTTTTTAATGAAAATTTTTTGTTTCCACATCAGAACAGCATTTATCAACTGCATTTACAAGTTTTTAAATTAATACAATACAATAATATAAAAAATAACTAATAAGAAAGCAAAAAATGTAATACGTAAAATGGAACGATCTATGAAGACCGCGCGGTTAGTAATTCTTTTAAAGTTATAAAATAATTAAGTTGCACGACAGTTTATTATTTAGTGTTGGATAGACACGACACCAGCTAAACAAAAAGTTTGATTAGTATATATACGTATAATTTTTCTATTTGCAAAAATTATTTCCTAAAAGTCTCTCGCCTGTAAAACCTTTTACCAAAATACTTTCAACCATGTTTTCTAAAAAGACCGCACGCCTTGCTATAATTTAGTGAATGGCTAGGTGGGGTAATTGGGAACAAAATTCGCTACTTTAACTTCTCATTATCACTGCAACCAAGTAAAAGCATAAAAAACTTTTTTCTCTGCATACACTTGTTGATCGAGATCTCATTAAACTTCCTAATGTGTCAAAGATAAAAATTGAGCTTTTAAAAGGCTCAGTTTTCACGTTCACAATTAGGGGCCATTCATTAATTACGTAAGGGTCCCGAGGGGGAGGGGGGTTGGAAAAATCTCTACATACCCTTACTTGGGGGGTGGGGGTCAAACCCATTCTTACGTAAGATTTTCCAAGTTAATGTAAACAAATTCCAATTATTCTAATCAAGAGATAATAACATAATGGTAATGTGTAGTTGACAGCAAGAATATTACTTATCTGTTGAAAAATAAAAATATTTGATTTATGTCAAACTAAGAGTTTCAGTGCAACTGATCCTTTTCTAACATTTTATTATTTTGAAAAACGAAATGGAGTCTTACGTAAGAATAGGGGGGGAGGGGTTTGAAAAATCTTACGTATCCTTACATGGGGTAGGGGGGTCAAAAATTGCCAAAATCATCCTTACGTAATTAATGAATGGCCCCTTACCCCCATGGATTCCCAATTCTCCATAAATAGGTGGTAATGGGGAATGGCAAATTATTGTCTTGACTCTATTAAACGAACCCAAACCTTCAGTATTACCCGGTTCACCCATAAAAATTAAACTAGCTTAAGTGCCAATCTAGCTTAAGTCAAGCATAAATTATATGCTCGACTTATGCTACATTGGCACTTAAACTAGTTTAACTTTTTATGTGTGAACCGGGTTTAACTATGATTTTCAATGCCTTTTACGGCTCTTACACTTTGAGATTTCTCGGTTATTTCCACAATTTAACTGCTCCATTTGATGCGTTGAAAAAAACCGCGTTTTGGGGACTCCAAACTCTTTAGCAGCTGCGATGTGGGTCAATTTACTTTAGAAATACCTAAAGCATATAAGAGCTTTCCAGCATGAAGTTTTTAATGTTGATTTTTCAAGTTAAAATGATTTAGAGTCAAGGCTTAATGTAAGCTTATCAATACAAAAACTGTTGTCTCCTGCCTTATAAGACACATCTTATGAAAGGTGTTAAATTACGAAAACCTTAGAATCAAAAGAAAGGGAAATAAAGGAATGAATAAAATTGCTTTACTAATAAAATCAACCATTATTGCTCAAGAGGTTGAAAAATGAAGCATGGTGTCATACACAAAATCTCGCGGGTGAACTAAATGAAAAAATGCCTCCCGACAATTGGTTACCTATCTTAGAAAGGAAAGGGTCAAAATGATTGGAACTCTATGAGTATCGACAAGCTAGTTATTCAGCCTTGGCCCAATTGGCAAAGACATGATGGACTCAAGTGTTTTCTACAGCGGCGGTCAGTATGGGGAGAGATGCCGAAAAAAAGAAGGGTCACGGTCAGGGGTGATGTCCTTGGAGGATGAGCAGAGCTCGCTACTTGAGTACTAATTGTTTGCGCTGATTGGTGAACCACTACAGAAGGTTTCAAAAGGAAAAGACAGCTTTGAAAATTTTAATTAGGTGAACATCCGTTGTGTAAGCAATTTGAATGATTTCATAAAAAAGGAACATAAAATTTAAATGGACCAAATTAATCTTTCAAGTGTCGTAACCATAACAGAAAGACTACTTGCAGAATCTTTAAGAAGAATGTAATTTGCATTTTATTTGTTCTTTAAATACAGGGTTCTCATAAAGGATGTGAGCCCTATTTTTCTACCTATATTCTAAACGGAAGTAAAGCACATAAGCTGTTATACAAAAAAAGGAGTATATTTTATTCACAGGAGATTGATACACAAGAAGTATATTACCAGGGTCGGCAACCGGAGAACAGCGGTCCACATCCAGACCTCCAGACCGCGGGAGGTTGTTTCCTGGACTACCAAAATATTTTGAAGATTATTATATGTATTCTTAGATACCAAAAGTTAGTTTTAACTTATTTTAAAGGTCAAATTTCCAAAAATTTCCTGAGGGAAAACCTCAGACCCCTTTCCAATATAAAGCTGTTAATGATTTTTAAGTATTTAAGACAAAAGTTGATTTCATGGTTTAGATAGATCCTTTTAATTTGGGTAGAGTGCTGAAATTTAAAAAGTTATTTTTTTGTACCAGGCGTGTGGGGTCTGCGAGACAGCACTCAAATAAATAACTTTCTACCAAACTCAAATAACTTTCAACCTAACCAAAAAAAGTTAAAACCCCGTGTAGCTGCCTAAACGATTTCCGTCAATAATCTCCTGAAGATTAAATTAATGAAGTAGCTACTTCATTTTCAGTGTTTAGACCTCGTTTTTATTAAAGCGTTATCAAATTGAGGATAGGGACGCTATTGAGGTTTGACGCTATGGTTTGTGAGACCCCACGCGCCTTCCCGTGTAGCCGTCAGTATCAAACTAGCTCCCTCCATGGTCTCCCTTCCAAAACCACTTATGACGTGCACCAAATAATTGGGATTCGGTATCACTGAGATCCAGATAATTTCAGATTTTTGATTTCCTACCGCACCTATTAAAATTACGCTATCTAATTAATTATTATCTACGTATCCTTTTCGAAAATCACAAGCGGTGTTCTAAGCCCACCGGAATTTAAAATTTAGGACACATATTTAACGATAGTTCTTACTCCAAATCTAATCATTCCGCCCCAGTCAAAAGAGTTTAATTGCCATTTCATAAATCTCAATCACGTTGCAATTCAAAAAGTACACAAACAGCGAGAGTTCGCTCAATGAATGGGAATGAATTCAGGACCGACAAGCTTGTATAAGATCAGCATAAGAAATCGATTAGACGATCAGCCTCTTGTCGCAACTTTGTAGCAGCCCAAGATTGATAAAGGTCCGAAGGTCACTCAAATTAAAACGCGTCCACATGCTATAAACAAGGTCACCAAGACATTAAGGAATTTCTGGTGGGCGGTTACTAAAAAACCGAGTCCATAAATCAAATTAGACGATTATTGCTAAGGACCCTCTAGTTTTATTGCTTAAGAATGCAATCAGAAAGTGAACTTACACTGAAGTTGAATTTTTCCATCTACCTACTTCCTTACAAGATTCAAAGGGATTGTATTTACCAGTAACCCTTACCACAGAAGTCTTTCCTTTTTTTTTTCATTTAAGTCATTCATTTTAAGTCATTTGTCATTCATTTCATTTAAGTCATTCATTTTAAGTCATTTGTCATTCATTTCATTTAAGTCATTTTTTCCTTAGGGACCATTCAAAAATTACGTAAGCAAGTTTTTGGTCATTTTTGACCCCCTCCTTCCCCCTTGTCAGCAAATATTAATAATTTGCAACCCCCTTCATAATTACGTAAGAAAATTACCTGACCCTCCCTTTGTTCTCCAAAATAAAATTTATCTTGATTGAATTTTAAAATTTTTTATGCAAGAAACAAAAGATTTTATAAATAAACGACCGCTTAAGGAATGCTTAGAATTAGTATAGTTCTATTTTTCATTGACTTTCCAAATTTTAGAAACTTTAATTTTATTTTTAAAATAAATGACACTCTGATATGTTTATTTTTAAAAAACTAGGCTTGATATTTTATTTTGTTTATTTTTTCTTCATTTTTTGTAATTATTTAAAAGGCTGGTAAAGGTTTTTTATGAGATATTTTCTTTTATTGTTTATTCTTGGATACGCAAGTTACTATCATCTCCCTTTCAGCTTTTCAAAAAAAATAAATGCAATTACAAGTGTATTACACACACACACACACATCTTATTAAATTAGGAGGAAGATTTTTTTTATCCAAACATGATGCCTCACAATCTCTAAGCGTCGAAAAATCACTATCATCATCGAAACGAACTCAGTTTGGGCTTCACAAAACGGAAACGTTAATTTTTCTCCCGCACGAGCTCAGCTCGGGCATCACAAATTCTGCATGTAGTAGCATGTCAGCTCGGGCAACACTGTTAAGGGGTGAAGGATAGGATTGATTTTATAATCATCTGGTTTTACACTGATAATAATTTTATTGATTAAAAAATCAGTATCTCCTAAAATATTATAGATTGTTTCATAAGTTTTTTCTATACACGCGTATTCATGATGTTGAACTCATTTAACTAAACATTTCGTTGCTTTTTACTTTTGCAATAATTTTTGCTTTCTTATTTTTCCGTAACCTTCCCTTTCAACCAGTCTCAATCAATTTAGCTTAGTTTTTGCTATAAATACACCTTACCTTTATGACTCTACGAGACATTTGTAATTTCAAATCTACAGGTGCCCCACGAAACAAAAGTCCATCAGTAAAGGGCCTGGTTCGCTATAACAGAGCATGGCTGTAATTTTACGGTAAAAATCCCATTCAACAAAAATACGCTTCCGATTCCAACGAAAATGTTTAGTTTGGGCAGTCAGCAACCGCTTCGACAATAGCCTTGACAGGTCAAAGTAGTGAGCTAAAAGGAAAGTCAGGAAACTGGAGCAGTGTCAAGAGCAGGTTGGGGCGGGGACACAACCGTGCGACTATTTCTATGCTTTTTTCTCAAGGCTCTCCAATGGATTATTAAATAGGTATTACTGCTTAGTAGTAATAGATCTCAGACTGGCCTTAGCTATCACTTAATACTCAGGGCGTGAGTGAAAGAGTGTTACTTTTATTGCTTTCATCGTAATGACCTTAAGTACGCAGAACTATAAATGCGAGAAGAAGAATTCAGAAAGATACCGCTCGGTAATAGCTATGATAAGTATATACCTTAGTCAAAGATTTGATACATTTCTAATGTCGACTAATTGTCGTCGGTTGGGTTTGCTCCTCAAAAAATTATAACGACTATGGTTCTTAGAAAATGAAAAGCAAAGTAGCCCAATAAATTATTATCATTATGGGACTGGTGTTATTCTGTTTTACCTTCTAAGCTAGGGAAAGACATTGGGCTGGACTCGACTGATAGTACGAAATAATGCATCCTACATTATTGTACAAAGAAAAACTCAAAATAATTTTGTTTTTAAATATTTCGTTTCAACACTGAAACTATGCAGGGTGTTTCAAAATTGCGTTGCACGGCTTTTATTCGGAACCAACGCCTCCTAATGTCAAGGAAGTAAGGTCTACCCCTAGGTAAGTGAGCCTGGAGAATGCACTGAAATGACTTACAGTGCCCCTAATGGCGAAATTAAAAAGTTTAAAAAATTAATTTTAAAACTAAAAGAGATAGAGCAAAAACATCAATAATGGTACTGTTGCCAACGTCATGAAGAACTCCCTGAAAAAAATCTGATCAAAATATCTTGAATATTCGAGGAGATATTAGTATGTGCAAAATAGCACTTTTTCAGGGGTCAAAAAAGAAAAAGTTCGCATATTTCCAAATTTTTCAGTGTTATTGTGTAGTTTTGTGTTTCTTTAGTTGAAAGAACACAAAATTTAATCAAAAATCAAAAAAAATTTGCAAATATGCTAACTTTTTCTTTTTTGACAACTGAAAAAGTGCTATTTCACATGCTAATATCTTTAACTTAACTTAATTTTATCAAATATTTTTTTGTTATAAGTTGGTTAAACTTAGCATCAAAATAACTACCTATTTTACCCCAACGTGGGGTAAAATGGGTCTCATTGCAAAAATATGTCAAAAATATATGTAGGGTAGGTGGGGGTAAAAACCCGCACAAGGCAAAACCACGCACCGCGATTTTTAATTGTTAACGATCGATTCAAAAGTTGAAAACCAGGTGGTTGGTTTGTCTTACTGTGACCTATTGTTCTGCGAAAGTTCGTACCCCTAAGTCACTCATCAGTTTAAAAAATGCTGTAAGTTTGTTTTTCATCCTTTTGATGTAATTTTTCTGAACTTTTACTTAAAAATTACATGAAATAGGGCTTGAGGAGAAATACAAACAAATAGCCAAATGATAATATAGCAATTCATCTTCAGTTTCATTTTGAAAGAATTGCCTCAACATGTCTCTAAAAATAATAAGGCTTGTTTTTCAAAATAAAGTAAAACGGGGCAAATCCACGCAGGTGTTTTGGGGCAAATCTACGCAGCTTAAAAAGCTCAGGAATTCACCCCAAAAGGAAAATGGGACTACTTGATCCCTAAAGAGGTTAATAAAGGTGTCCGAGATGCCAACCCTCTACCTGAAACCATCCTTTCTCCCTTTTGAAAGATATCTGGTCAATCTGAAATTAATTGCTACAACAGATTGACAATTTTCATTAAAACTGATCATATTTATATTTAATATTGTTGGTTGGCTTAGAAATATTAAAACAACATTAAGAGCATTATTTTTAGTGTTTTTATAATGAAATATATATTCTCTTTATCACTGTTTATTTCATTTGGGCACCAAGATTTGCAAGTGCGGGTCTTTGCCCCATTTTGCGAGGCAAAGCCCCGCGAATTTTTTTCTACTAAATTGTAAATTTCTCCTAAAATACCATTGATAAGAGTTAAAACTTGGATTGGATTTGTAGGTAGGATCTCAATCTAACATCTCCAATTGAAATTTCGGGATTATCTACCTACCCCCTTTCGACGACAATGTTAAAAATACTGAAAATTGCGTGGCTTTGCCCCCACCTACCCTATTACTAAATATACATGAAAATAAGAAAAAAGGCAATCGGCTCAGCCGTTTTTATCTGAAAAAATTTGTTTTAAGTTGTAACTTTAGTGAAATTGTTAAAGTCCGAAGTTAATGAACATTGTTCAAATATAGCAATTAAAATACTTCATTTGGAGAAAAAAAATAAACTTGTTTGCAGTTCAATGTATATTTGAAGGAAATAAGTTAAAAACATTGTTTTTACTTAATACTGAAGGCTTCCTATGACCATTTTACCCCAAGTACAAAATATTGTTATAAAAGATAAAATATTTTATATTTTTCTAAGCTGATTGGCTTGAAATGTCTCTCAGACTTTCTTTTATGGAAAAATATTACAAAAGTCTGCTGTAATTTATTACAATATATACGTAGATATTTTGGAAGTTGGTAAACCCTGTTTTTTGGACACTACCATTTACCGTTCAAATAAAATATTTTTCAGTTTTTAAATTCATGAATCTAAATTTTTGACAGTCGGAAAATGTTGCCAACAGATAATAGATTATAATACAAAAAAATGAGGGAAGATAATTCAACTTAAATTTGATTTATATCGAGTTAATTAAAACTGACCCATTTTACCCCAACCCACCTTATAATATGTGACCATCTTTTTTTTGCGGTTTTGGCTAGGTGTAAACGGGTATGGCGAAATTTTTTTGAGTTTTATTTATTAGTTGAAATATTTTTCATCATGAATTAATGATTACTATCTGAGAAAAACCGTACCGCTCAAAAGTAATCATGATATTTAATAAGGAACTTGCATGTGTCAGATTTTCATAAACTTTCAAGTGTTCAGTATGGTTTTTTGTAAAATAAAATGAAATATTTTGTCAATTTTTCAAAAAAGTGTACAAGTAATTAAATATTTTAATTTAAAATTCGAGAAAAAAAACACTTGACTGAAAACGCGAAGTGTGTTTGCATGCACAGTGACGTAGAATTCCATCGGGTCAAATTGCAATCAAAATTGAATTTCTATGTTTTAGTTGATGATTTCTTTTTTCTGAAGTGTCCGATATGAGTGTTTTAATAAATATTTACCTTCTAGACACTTCTGGTGACGGTCAGAAGTCCAAGGAAAACATTTTAGGCAAAGTCCATATATTGTGCATGCAATTAAGCGTTTTCAGGTGCTTCGGAAAAGACGATTTTTGGTAATTTTTTTTGCAATCAAAAAATTTCTCAATCGGCCTCAAATTTTGTGTAATGGCTTATCTTTGCGTGAAGAATAGATTAAAAATATAAAAAAGTTCCATGCAAGTTCCTTATTGAAACCAATAAAACTCAAAATTCGATCATGAGTTTTTTGCCTCAAACCAAGACCAGTTTTTATAATTTTACTCAATCTTTAAACCTGGTTTTGGCGATCAAGGCTGATCATTAAATTCAAACAATGTTACTAATCACTAAGGTTTAAACAGAGATGAAACATTAAATTAAACCTCAAAATAGTATTGAAAATCTGAACTTACATATTCAACAGCATCTTGATTTTCCACTATGATGAGGCATTCCAGGAAGCGTACTTCCTCATGAAGACAAATCTGCTGAAACTATTTGCAGCACACACAAAGAATCAAAGCAAACACAACTGTGAGTTGGAAACATGGGGAAGCTCTATGAAGAAACACGATACACTCTCGATTACTGCTAGGTTCGAGAAATCAAGACCTTACAAAATCATTACTTAAAACATGCAAATCTAAATTAGATTATAAAAAACATTATTTCGATTGAATCTTAGTTTTAGCAGGATCAAAAGCTTTTATGAATCATAACTTCGTCACGGTAAATATTTTGATTCAATAGGTGCAGTTAATTCCATTTTGTAGAACTTATTAGTGGTGAGGAACACTAAAAATGTTGTCAACTTTCATTCCCCAAGTTCCGAAAGATAACAATCCGAGATGAAACAACAAAGCCCTTTATAATTGATTACTACTTTAAAGAGTAGCGGCTCATCTTCAAATTACGATATTACAAGTTCAGGTTTTGGGCAAACGTGCATTTTAGTTAAATGAAAGCATGAGGTAGAATGGGGTAAAGTGTGACACTGGGTAAATGGGATTTTTTAATTGACTCGATGTAAATAAAATTTAAGTTGAATTTTTTTAGCATTGTATATATTTTAATCTGTTGACATCATTTTCTATCTTTCAAAATATTAAGTTATGAATATATCGCGACCTTAATATCTGCGGCAAACTTCGTGAATCTGGATCCTCGTCGATCGGATCGGCAATGAAATTCCGCAGATACTTTTTTTAAAAGTTAGTTTGTTTTGAGTCATCTTCCTTTGCCTGTAAAATTTTCTTCCGTTTTAGTGAGTTCAGTCTGGGAACGTTTCTTTGTTAGAACATCCATAACCTATACTGGCTAAAGAACTGCATTTAAAGATATTTGAAATGAAAGATAATTTTATTTTGATGCAAAACAATTATTAATATCACAAACAATTAATGAAACCTCCTGCTCTTAAGGGTTTGGAAGATGGAAAGTAAAAAACTGCTTTGTGGCTGTTCCAAAATTCCTTGCAGACTGAGGCTTTCCATTTTATTTCCTTATTTCCTGTATTTTATATTACTCATCAATAGAACATTAAATAATAGCAAGCTCTGTCTAGAATCTTGTCATCGAATGGCAATGAAATTTTGAAAAGTGACAAAGCAATAGCTGATAAAACAAAAACTAGAACTCTAATAGAATCACAAGCACAGAAGCTGATTTCTAAATAGGCTAGCTAGGCTATAGCCTCTACGGCGGAAAATTTTAGCAGGTGGCAAATTTTCGACGGTGGAATTTTTTTTCTGCAAAAAAAAGAAGAAAAAGGCTTAACATATAAGCACTGGAAAGATGGAGAATGCTACTTTTTGATAAGCAATTTTGTGGTTGTTCTCTTTGTTACCCAAATGGTCTCAAAATGAGCTAAAACACTTCTTTAAGAGGCAAATTTTCAAAATTTTTATTTTCTTTACAAAAGTCAAGTTTTCACAACTTACATTAAAATGATAGATGAAAATGTCTTAGTTCATAACTGTCCAGTCAACAAATAATTTTTAATTTAGATGAAGTTAGTCTTATAAACATCTCAGAGCAAACAAAGAAATTATATCAATATCAAATCGTAAAGTATAAAGAAATTTTTATTTAACTTTTTTAAGGTATCCGCCTACCATTGAGACCATTTTTTTGAAATACTTGATTTACAAAAATTATTTTTAATTTTTAGTTTAAGTGTACATCAAAACATTGATCAATGCTAAAAAAACAAAATTAATTATATTATTTTCTAAAATATCGGGTAATTAGTGTAAAATTTAAGTGAATTTTTATAAAACCCCTCTCACACTTGCCCAAAAACTATTACCCCTATATAAATTTCCTTTGGACACAAGTATTGTATAACACTTATCTTCAGATTGGACCATTTTCTAAGACATATTTTGAAAAGTAATTGTTTTACAGCATAAAATGTAAAGGTAAGTGAAAAATTTCAAAATTTCTACAACCCTTTAACAAAAAAACATCAATAAAAACAAAAAAAAAACTTACATTAAAATCTGTGGTCCATCTGGTTAATAACAGTATGATTAATATACTGTTAAAATTTGGAGTGAATATCTTGGATAGTTTTTGAGTAATCATGTAAATAGTGGAGGGTTTTTATGCAAAACTTAGTTCTGATAAAATCAGCTTTAAAGTTTATATTTGTATACGATCGCACACGACTATCTGTTTTAAAATAATGCTGTAATTTCTTTTCTAATTCACCTAAAAGTAAAATGAAAACAGTTTTGGAAAGATAAAAATCTAAACTACTTGAAAATGTAAGAACCAAATTTTCGACGAAAAAGTCGAAACTCGTCTTTTTAGGGGTAGGCGGATACCTTAAAACATAAAAGTATTAAATGCTATAACATGGGAAAATCTCAGACCACAACAATTCGATTTTGTTGTTCTTATTAAAGGTAATGATTAGGGCTAGGATTTATATGTAATTACATATTTGTTCAGGAATCTGATATTAAAGTGTGCTCTTGAATTCTATACGCTTTAAAAGATTTTGAATCGATTAAGACCATGTTTATTTTATATATTTTCACATATTTCGGTTTATTTACATATTTTTACATATTCAACCTATAACTACATATTTTTATTACATATTTATCCATTTTTCAAGTTTTTCAAAAATAATCGCACGTTTGACCGATTTTCAAATTAAAGTAACCCATAAAATGAAATACGCATTCAAATTGTAGTTAAAATTAGTGCACCCAATGCTGAATTTAACTTTTAAAAGGTTGTGAAGTCGAGATTGTCAGATGAAATGTGTCAGGCGCGCCGAGAAGAGAAGTAGACACATGGTTATCGTTTTTTTTTCTCATGACAAGACAGCCTAAAAAACATGATCTGTCGGCAAATAGCGAAAACTAACCTTCCCTTGCTTGCGTAATATTTAGAGCCCCTTTAAAAAATTACTTAAAATTTTCTTTTTATTACATATTTGGCATTTTTTAATACATATTTTGCTAAAATAAACACTTATTATATGTACATACTTTGGATTTTTAATTACATATAAATCACAGCCCTAGTAAAGATATATGTGAATTATGTATCCAAATCAAGAATCTCTCTCTCTCTTTCTTTTATGTTTTTTGTTGGAAAAAGGTCATTGATAATGAAGGAAATAGCAGTCATGATAAAAGATCCAACTTTCAATAACCATGAACAATATTTCTTGGAAATGTGAATAATACATTATTTCGCATATTAGGTAAGGGGCCATTCATTAATTACGTAAGGGTCCCGAGGGGGAGGGGGGGTTGGAAAAATCTCTACATACCCTTACTTGGGGGGTGGGGGGTCAAACCAATTCTTACGTAAGATTTTCCAAGTTAATGTAAACAAATTCCAATTATTCTAATCAAATTACTATTGAATAACCCCAGAAAAACTAAAAAATGCTGAAGATCACGGTATATTATCGAAGTTTTAATTTTAAAAAATGAAGGTATATCAGATGTATCTTTTTATTAGAGTAGCATTGAGTTAAGATAAAATAAAACTGTTGAATCCATCTTCCAAATGTCAAAAGTTGAAACAAAACTATCCCAGACGATTTAAAAGTGTTATTGGTTTGAAGATTGTTTAATGATTTATGTTTAAGATAATTTAAAAACTTACTTTTAAATCTCTACTTATATTCCAAAGACTAGAGATAATAATATAATGGTAATATGTAGTTGACAGCAAGAATATTACTTATCTGTTGAAAAATAAAAATATTTGATTTATGTCAAACTGAGAGTTTTAGTGTAACTGATCCTTTTCTAACATAATAATTTTGAAAAACGAAATGGAATCTTACGTAAGAATAGGGGGGGAGGGGTTTGAAAAATCTTACGTACCCTTACATGGGGGTAGGGGGGGTCAAAAATTTCCAAAATCATCCTTACGTAATTAATGAATGGCCCCTAAAAGGCCTCTTTTTCATATACTTATGTACTCAGTCATGAATAAATTACTTAGGCGACTAGGAATACTTTTCAAGCCAAGATTAACTTCTAATTTAAAAATAATTAATAAACTGAAATAACATAATTACAGTTAATAACAGTTAATGTTCTGAAAGAATTTAATATCAAGATTAAACGGAAAGATAGCGTTAAAAAGTAATAGTTTCCATGCCTTAGACCAGAGTTTCTCAAACTGTGGGTCGCGACCCACTGGTGGGTCGCGAGAAAATTTTTAATTTTTCTGAATGGGAAGTATCTTTTTATAATTTTTACAAACGTGTTATTGACTTTTAAATTATTAAACTATTATTTTGACTTTTGAAATTTATCACATTACAATATAGTAAAAAGAATAAAAATTTGAGGAAAAACTACACTACTTGGTGTCGAGCGGAAAAGGCAATTAATGTAAATACGTTTTATGTGTGTCACTTTAATGTGCCGATAATGCAAATATAGTCAGTTACTCAAATAAGATTTGAAAAAAAAATCAGTGTTTCTCCCCATCCACACCAGGGGGGAGCAATGCAAATTTTAAGAATTTTCTTAGGAAATGATGCAACTGCAATTTATCCCATATTGCTAGAAAAACAAGTTAAAACGATGTTTTTAACGGTCAAATCTAAAATTTTCTATGGGGGAGGTCCCCCAGTCCCCCAGACCCCCCTTTTTATTGTGGGGATCATTGTTTGCCCACAATTAAACTATTTCATACGCTCAAATTCAAATATTTACTTTTAAATTTCTAAAAAGTTAATTTCTCTTCTAATACGTGCATGTAATAATTTATTGTTGTAACTATATAAATAATTGGTGAACACCCCCAGTCAGAAAAGTTAAAATTCTGTGGGGGGCATGAGATAATAATAGCAGTTCAGTTAATTATAATTAACTTAAGTCGGTGGGTCGCGTTAGATTTTGTTTCTCAAAAGTGGGTCGCGATGTTAAAAGGTTTGAGAACCCCTGCCTTAGACAATGAAAATAGCTAAAAAGTGTCCCATTTTCCCCCACCCCACATGCCTTAGTTCCTTCTTCAGCAAGAATTTGAAAGGGAAGAGTTACTTTAAAGTGCCGTGTTTTCTCAACCTGTGTGCTGGGGGAGTTTTTGATTGTAAACTAAAGTTATACAAAAGTTGTAATGCGTTTTGTCATGTTTTGGATTTTTCTTTATGGCGAGATTTGGACTTTTGAAGTTAAATTCCTTTCGGGGGGATTTTAAAAAGCCGTCCTCTTTGAATCTTGGTCTTCAGGCTCTATCAAAGAATATCACATCAAAATCAAAAGTTAAATTATTTATCAAAAATTAACTCTGTAAATATTCAAAATATCGTGTAAGTAAATCTCATTCAAATATATAGAAGTTTGAGATTAAAATAAGCATTAACAAACTTCACATTTCTTCTAAAAACTACCACCCTTCACTTCCTTTGGTTGAATATGAGTACATAGACACCGAGAGAGAAAGAACATATCTATCGATTTTAACCCTACAGTAACTTGAAAAAGATTGCTTTCATTAAAATCTCTTTTGATACTTAAAAAAGTTTGAGGGAAAAAATATTAGCCTCTGTTCAGGTATTTTTTGCCCCAAAAACAATTTGAACTTTTGCCCCAAAATATCAATTTCTTCTAATACGAGACATGAAACTTGTTCATCAACGGAATCTGAAATGTTTTTTTTGCATGAAATTTAAAGTTTAGAAGATCCTTATCAATTTTTGAAATGTTAAAATCAATATCTAAAACCGTTTTAAAACTATAATGATTCAAATTAGGGAAAATATTAATAGATATCAATCACTCTCTGAAATTTTATCTAGGGCTAGGGTATAATCATGAACTATTCTACCTACAGTACAAACGCCGATCTACGTGTATGTAATGTTTTACTAAGGATTTCTCCAAAGTTCCATAACATTCCCTGCAAGATATCTTCCGTGTAATTTAAAGGACAATTTTATTGAAGATAATAATAAATTGATTTCTCTATTATTTTTTGAGTAAAAAAGCTTTTAGTGGTTTATTTAAACTAATTAAGAAGTGGCCAAATAAATAATACCAACAGTAATAAGTCATTAACTTCTTAATCCATTCATAATAATTTTAGAAAAGTCGTGTTTCTTTTACAATTCCTATTGCTATTTTCTAAGAAATAAAAGTTTCTGGTTTCATCATGAGATAGCAGCACGAGTTGTTTGTCGAAGTTGTCTAAGGGGCCATTCAGTAATTACGTAAGGATGATTTTGGCAATTTTTGACCCATTACCCCCATGTAAGGGTACGTAAGATTTTTCAAACCCCTCCCCCCTTCTTACGTAAGATTCCATTTCGTTTTTCAAAATAATAATAACAGTTTTGTTTCGGCCTTTGACAACTGAAAGATGGATTCAACAGTTTTATTTTTTATCTTAATTTAATGCTACTCCAATAAAAAAGATACATCTGATATACCTTCATTTAAAAAAATAAAGCTTCGATTATATATTGAGATCGTCAGCATTTTTAAGTTTTACTGGGGTAATAATATAGTAATTTGATTAGAATAATTGGAATTTGTTTACATTAACTTCGAAAATCTTACGTAAGAATGAGTTTGATCCCCCTCTCCCTAAGTAAGGGTATGTAGAGATCTTTCAACCCCCCTCCCACTCGGGACCCTTACGTACTTAATGAATGGCCCCTAAGGAATATTTTTAGAAAAAAACAAATTTTGCGCAGTGGTTTTAATGGTGAGATGTGAAATACCTATTGATGGTCATCAAAAATTAATCTTTAATTGAAGAAATATCTTTCGTAAAAAATTTTTAAAAAAATTTAATTATAATAATATTATAATTTTAAAAATGTTTGGTAGAATATAAATCCCCCTGAACGTAGCAAGGGCTTATGAGGGCTTATGTCAACCTTTATGTCGAGAATTGACAAAATGGAGTATCCAAAAATTAGGTGATATTTTTAGGGAAATTTCTTGTGAGGGAGACCCCCCAATTTAAAATATTCTGTGTTAAAAGTTGCATAGGGTAAAAAAATTTATATATCCTCTGAAATTTTTGAAAATGCAGTAGTAGCTTCAAAATATGTAATAATATGTTCCTATTTAGCTGGAAAAATTTCTTACTATAAGACTCTACCCCCGAAAAATCTATCATGGGAAAAGGAGCCACAGATTACTTTGCGAATTGTATAAGAAGTTGTATAAGAAAGAAAAAAAATCCCTAGAAAATTGTGCGGTTACCAAGGAACCGTTCTCTTCGGATAGAAAGAACCCAAAGAGCCTCAAAAATAATATTTATAACCAAAATAGCATTAATAAAAAATTATAAACTATTTATTTAATTTAAAGCTACATGATTATAGTACAACCTTTATCTTGAGAAATCTTTTTTTGAAGGGAGTGATAGTGATATGTTGAAGTGGTTCACTGGTGGGAGTCAACTCTAGTTACGCCACTGGTTAAAGCAAAGTTTAAAAATCTGAAATTTTTACAGGTAAAGCCTCACTAGGGTATCATCCAACTGTAAAAATTTTACTTTTTTGGTATTTGCTTCTAAATTGAGAACCTTCAAAATCTGACGATTTCAAAAAAAATTCCTTACTTTGACCCTCTATTTCTTTGGCGGAACAAAGATAAAATTTTACAGGTTACACCTCACTTAGGTATACCATCTTTCTGTAAAAATTTCATCTTTGGTATTTACTTATATGTCAAGTTACAGGACCGTAAAAAAGTTATGTTTGAAGAAAATAAAGAACATTATACTTAACAATGAAGTATCGTTATAGTTAATGGATTTAATCATGCTCCCAACTAAGCGTTTTTACGGTCCTGTAACTTGACTTAGAAGTAAATACCAGAGATGAAATTTTTACAGAAGGGTGATACTTAAGAGAGACGTAACCTGTGAAATTTTAAAATTTTTAAACTTTGTTCCTCCAGAGATATAGAGCAGGGGTCTCCAAACTACGGCCCGCGGGATTCGGCCCGCGAATACCTTTCTAGTTTCTATCAACGGAAGAAAATGGATTTGTGGTGTACTCAATTTAATAAAATTTTCAAGATCCCCCCCGAAATGAGTTAAAACCCTGTTTTTTATTGTCAAATTTCCAAAAAAAAACCAGACCCCCCTTTTTGTACTTTGAACTCAATTAATCATATTGAATTTCATATTAAGTTCATGGAATTGAAAATCATACCTAAAAATGGTTAGAAAGATATATGTGCTGATTTTCCCTGAAAATTCTGTAACTTATGAGGAGTAATCCTCATTTTATCATAATAGAAGTTGTAAAAAACGAATTAAAACACTATATTTTAGGGGAAAATTTTGCCCCTAATTTTTGCTCGAAATTTTACTGTTTACTATGACTACTTATACTATTTTTCCTTGATAATTCTGCCACTTAAATAAGGAGAAGTTCTCTTAGGGTGCAATCCAAAAAGGCATAAAAATGCGCTGAAACGCTATTTTGAAGGGGAAATTTCCAAAATTTTTTCTGGGGGAGGACCCCCACACCCTCCAATTTTTCTAGGAATTCCCATTGTTTACAAAATTTTTAAATTAAGTTCACTAAAATTAATTTACTGGATTTACTTAAAATTATTTTAATCGACCCCCTGGGGGGTCGCGAAACAAAAATTAAAAACAGTCATACTTATAGAGCTATTTTAAAACAGAAACACAACAATTTTCAAAACTTATAGATTATTAGAGAGAATAGTTCGTTTCATGCATGAACTATTTTGAATAAGAGTAAATATAGGATGTATCGGCAGCGTATTGCGAGCTAAATGACAACTAAATGGTTGATAATTATTAAAGTCTTAACATTTTATGTCTGAAGGGGGTGGTCAAATATTTTCCCTTTTTAGGGGATCGTGGAGTGAAAAAAGGTTGAGAACCCCTGTACTAGCAAGTATTCTAAAACTTGATGTAAAAAAGTACCCGAAAGGAGGTAAGAAAAACTGTGTGGTGAAAATGCTCCCCAACTAAAATTACCCTCTCAATCTCAAATCAAATATACATAAGCATATACTATAACATTGAAGCAAAAAATTTAGCGGCTCTTTAAAAACTGGGAAATTTTGTAAATTGTATTTTGGCTCTTCCGTATCAAATGGTTGCCGACCCCTGGTCTCTAAGCCGTTTTTATTTGATAAAATTTGTTTTAAGTTGTACTTTAATGAAATTGTAAAAGCCCGAAGTTAATGAACATTGTTCAAATGTAGCAATTAAAATACTACTTCATTTGGAGAAAAAAATAAACATGCTTGAGTTCAATGTATATTTGAAGGAAATAAGTTAAAAACATTGTTTTTACTTAATACAGAAGGCTTCCTAACTATGACCCATTTTACCCCAAGTACAAAATATTGTTATAAAAGATAAAATATTTTATATTTTTCTAAGCTGATTGGCTTGAAATGTATCCCAGACTTTCTTTTATGGAAAAATATTACAAAAGTCTGCTGTAATTTATTACAATATATATAGATATTTTGGAAGTTGGTAAACCCTGTTTTTTCGACACTACCATTTACCGTTCAAATAAAATATTTTTTCAGTTCTTAAATTCATTAATCTAAATTTTTGACAGTCGGGAAATGTTGCCAACAGATAAAAGATTATAATACAAAAAAATGAGCGAAAATAATTCAATTTAAGACCCACTTTACTCTAACCCACCCTAGTTTTAAATCTTTCAGTGCACTTCTAATTGTAATTTTTTTCTATTTTTTCATTACTCTTTTTATCCACCATATTTCATGTTTCTCCCTTAAACGTTTAAGTACCTTCGAGCATCTTTTTCTTCAAAAAAATAAATTTTTTGAAACGCGCATACTTAAAAAAGCAAAAAGTGAGCCTTGATTCAAACTGAGCCCTTCTTTAATTTTGACCAGAGAACGTTCTTATTCAAAGTTGTTTTGTGTACAAATGATAGAGATTAACCACACGGACTTTAGGCCATTTTTAAGGAATTTAAAAAAATGGCCGGAGTAAAGGAATTTCCTTAATGCTCTGTTGCACTTTTAGATTGACATTGAGGGAGATTGACATTTGCAGGGACCCCTCTATAACTAGGGAAAGCCATACCAAGGAAAAGGGGATCTGGGGGTTTCTTCCTGGGAAAATTTTTAAGACTACATATATGCAAAAAGGTGTTGGATTTATGGCCTGATGGATTTACCAAAAGGGACACCCAACCTTGATCTCTTTCCCTTGCACCCTTCACTAATCAACGCAAGTTCTATTCGGCTACATGGGAAAGTGGCTTACACGGAATGTAAATGGACGATCATGTAAACGAGAAGAGAAAATGATACTCTAATTCGATGATCCTAATGACACGCGATCCCAGCAAGCAAACAAACTGATGAAGCGGTCAATAGATGGGATCAAGAGCTGATATCAAAGGAGGC